>OZ010674.1:58606310-58766310 GCA_963932185.1 Troglohyphantes excavatus | reverse complement strand
CGGAAGTATGTATGCATTTCTCAACTTTACAGTTGGGTAGTTAATAAAAAATAGCAAACGTTTGAAATAAAATAAGAAATAAGCATTTTTGTGTATATACAAGTTCCCTAAAAGATATAAAACTCCCTAAGAAGACATTACTTTGTTTCATAATAAATGTGCTCAACTGAGAGATGATCTCCCATTTGAAGAGCATGGAAAATTATTATTATTATTTTAAATGCTTAATACAGCATTGAAGACGCTATATAAAACAAAAAATAAACTTATACAATCCTAAGATTTAATACTAATTTTATATTAATAACCTATAACAAAACATATTTTAAATCATAAATATTTATTTTAATTTTGTGAGTTATATTCATGAGTTTTTCTCTTTGTTTCTACCACGAATAATTGGAGCATGATCATAAGCTAGTATCGATTTTGATATGCAAAATATAAAATAAACATTAGTTATATGAACTCAGAGTTTCTAAATCAACAACAAAAAGGTTGGTTAGCAAATAATATTTCATATCAGAACCCAATTAAAACGGTCGTTAGAATTGTCCTCCTGTAAAAGGTCACGTGTTGAATAGGGTATGTCATGGCCAAGTGTCAAGTCCCTTGTTCTACCAGAATTAATGACTTCTCCGTGAACAACCTATCGTTTTTTTTGATAATGCTATTCCTTTACGATAGTCCAATGATCACGAAATGAATTCGGATTTCTAAGCTTCAGATAGGCAACGTAAATGAAAGGTGATTTTCCATTTCAATTGTTTATATATCTATGTCTACCGTAAATAGGAATAAATTACTATTTACGGTGGATGTGGATTATATGCTAGTTAGAAAATCTTTTTAATTATCAGTTTAAAGATTTTTTCTTTATATATTAAATATTACGTGAAGTATTAAAACATGTATGCTCACATACATTATCATTAACTAGTTGTATTTAAGTTATATTTAATCATTTGATGCTGATGAATGTTATATCATTTTCAAAGATCTCCAGTTTTTTTTATAAACGCACTTAAATAAAAAAACACCTTAATTTTACTATAGTTTTTTTTTTTTTAATTTAAAGGATTAAAGTAATTTAATTGGTTAGTCACAACGCAATGGTTTTAATCTTATTATTTACGATCAAGCTAATAGTAATGTTAATAGTAATATTAAATATAATCATAACTTTATTATGAGGTGTTATACTTATACAACAGATGCATATTTGCTTATCTGCAATAATGAAATATTTTAGCAACAAGATAAAATAAAATTAATAATGCTCCGAGCGCCAACTTAACGTGTTTCTTTGATTTGATCTCGGGTTTGGTTTACTTTATTTCGGTCAGATAAAGGTTTGTTTGGTTTGGTTTGGTTAATTAACGTCGCGCTAGAGCTAAAGAGTGGGCTATTGGCGACGGATTGGGATATATCTCGAAGTAAAGACCCGGGAACACATACACATTCGATCACACATTCATACATGCACCTTGTTATTTTATAACCATGGTCAGATGACGAGGAAACACCTGAACTGGCACCCAACGCCTTCAATAGACGTCGCGACTTTGGACCTCAATCAGATTTATCATGCACATGATTTATCATGATTTTTTTATGCATGATGTGTCCCGAATACACGCCGTTAATTTTAGAGATGTTCTGGACAACTTTTCTAGTATTTTGTAGCCCTCCGATCATAAGATCATTACTTTTTTTACTATTCTACTTTTCTTTGTCAAGTCCATCGCCTATGATCGAACTAGGAATCTTCGTATTCCCAGCTGACGTTTTTAACCACTCGTCCTTCTAACAGCGAAAGATTGAACCTTAAACAGTTTTTAAAAACGACAAAACTATTTTAATTAATTAAATGCATTAAGTTGATTTATCAAATTACATTCCAACATAATAATAGACAGTAATGAACACTCTGATATCTAAGTCCTAAATTCCGAAAAAATCACAAAACAAATGTCTTCATAAAACGATGCTATACATACTTAAGAAGATGTGTACAAAATTTCAAAACTATAAAAGAAACAGAACATTAGTTATTTTAGATGTTTATATGCCATTTATCATCTTTCTACACACATTTCGTCTGCAACAATTGCATTTTCTCAAAATATTTTTTTTACATTTTGGTCACGTTTAAAATGCTAAGGCTTTGTAACTAATTAACTAAAAACTAAACCGTTAATAGTTTTTGAATATCTAATATTTATATTATAAACGTATGATTAGCGTTTTTTAAATTAAGTTATAAATTATTTTTTTACGAATTATTAAACATAAAAATATGAATATTTTTCAGGTTTCGAAATTAAAATAAGTTTTTGAAAACTATTAAATCCCAAATCTGTAAAAGTCTGTTCATACGTCTGTAGTACATACATTGACGTTATTTATTCAATTAAAAAATTGAAGAAGTAGTAGCGTTTTTAAAACAAAAGTCTATTTAAGCTTAAAAAACGCAAAAACCAACACAAATATATTTTTAAAATTTATTTTTGTCATTTTTAACGTTTTTTAAACTTAAATAGACTTTTTTTATGAAACACTACTTCTCTTTCAATTTGTAATGTTTAAAAAAATATTTAATTGATTAAATAACGTAAAATTATATACTACAGACGTATGAATAGACATTTGCATATTTGTGTTTTAATTGTTTTCAAAAACTTTTTTAAATTTACAACCCAAAAAATATTCAAACTTTTAAGTTTAATAATTTGTAAAAAAAAAAAAAACTTAATTTAAAAAAGCTATTTATGCGTTTATGTACCAAATATTAGAGCTCCAAAAACTATTAACAATTTAGTTTTAAGTTAATTATTTACAAAGCCTAAGCATTTTAAAAGTGACCACAATTTTGTTTAATTGTTTTGAGTAAATGACGATTGTTTCAGACGAAAAGTATGTAGAAAGATGATAAATGGTATATAAACATTTAAAAAACATATGTTATGTGTGTTTCTTTTACTGTTTTGATATTTTGTACACACTTTAAGTACGTTTAGCGTCGTTTTATAAAGAAGAAATGTGTTACGTCCCCCTTAAAGAAATCTGTTACGTTTTTATGTTTATTTCTAAACAATTTTCAAGAACTACATCCAGCACATATGCTTTCTTTTGTAAGCGTCCAAATAAAGATAAACCCCCAAACTCTTTCTCACGAAATGGATTCCCCACCATTTTCAAAAGACCCCACCAAAGAAGACATTTCCAAAGGCGCAAGAGAATACGAAACGAATCAATTGAAAAGAAACGCCGTTTCCTTATCTGAGGATCACTGAATTCATCTCCAGCTACTTAAACTCTTTTCGCAATATCTGGGAACGCCCTGGATGCATCCCCATCTTTGCCTGGATCCCCCCCCTCCAGGAACACAAAGCGTTTCCTGTTAAATATTGCAGCAAAGTCGGAAACGCCCGACTCAAGGAAAAATGTTCGAGTCCGGCAAAAGAGCGGTGATATAAATTGTATCCAGTTTTTATTTCTTCTCGGACTCTTAACGGAGGGACTTTTAAATTTCTCCAGCCCCTTGCCGTCTATAAGACAATCAGGATCTTGGAATGGATGGGAGTTGAATAACGTTTGCTGAATCCGGCTGGATTGTCGGGAAGAATTGGAGCCGCTTGAGTTATTGAGTTGCATTGCTGGGGGGTCGGGGGAAGGGGGGGGGGGAAGAGTTTGGATGGGATTACTGAATTTTGTGTCATTGTCTATTCAGTTGATATATAGATTTATCTTGGATTATTCCGGGTAACTTTTATTGAAGGTATTAATTGCTTATATATTTTATTGTTGTAGGAATAATGGTGCCGAAAACCTTTTAATTAAAGTAAAGTAAATCCCGAAATGTTTTAAAGGGGTATAGGGAACGTTTTATTTTTCTTTAAGTTTACAGATATCAGTATAATATTGTTTTCATATATGTGTGTAAAGTATATTAACATATGGTCAAACATTAAAAAAAATGTTTTGTTAATAATAAGTAGTTCTTATTCATTTTTGAAATAAATGAAAAAAATATTTTCTGAAAAGCTGTAATTTTGCAAGTTTATATACAAAATAAGCAGTTTAACAAATTTTATTTACAGATTCTTTAATTTGCCAAAAAAATTTTGTGAAAAATAATTGAAAAACAAATATAATTTATTTAATAATAATTAATTAATTAAAAAATATATTGTTAATAATAAGTAGCTCTTATTCATTTTTGATATAAATGAAGAACATATTTTCTGAAAAACTGTAATTTTGCAATATTATAAACAAAATCATGAGTTTAACAAACGGCATTTACAGATTCTTTAATTTCCCTACATGTTTTTGTGAAAAATAATTGAAAAATAAATATAATTTATTTAACTAGTCAAACTATTTTTAACAAATACTAAAACATATTATGTAAATATTAATAATTCCTAAAGAAAAATTAAGGTAATATGTTTTAAAATACACTATAACATATTTCGATCTGTTTCTTCAAATAGATATTTACTTATATAATTTTAATATTGTTCAGACATGAAAAAAGTCATCACTAAACACGATCTCTAATGTTCAAAATTACATATCATGACAGGCTTTTACCTAAGTTTGATAGTGCTTCGCAAAAATAATTAATTGAACTGAACGTAGATATATAAATTTGGTGCCGTTAGATTCAAAGTAAAATAAACGAATTTTCAAAGCAGTAAAATATTTTCGTATATTTAAATGATTCTGTGTTCCATTCCCCTTAAATTTGTAACTGCATTTACATATGTTTTATGAAAAAAGGGGTATAGAAAATTGTTAATATTTCATTAAACTTTAAATGTAGCCTAATCAAATATAATTAAAATTTAAACAAATATAACAAATTATGAAATTTATAGTTAAATTGTAAAGCATCATTTAACTTACTCGTGGTAATTGACATACCAAAAAATATATAATAAAAAAAAATAAAAAATAGGTGTTTCAAGATTTAAAAAAAATATATATTGATTTGAACTTATAAATTTATGGTAAAGCTTGTAAATTTCAATATTTTTTTATATATGTAACATTAAAACATTTATTAAATTTAGAAATATCAACGATGTTTAATTAAATATTGCAATAAAACTCAGCAAAACTCTTCGTTGCTTTCTCGCTTTTATTTTCCATTTCATGTAAAAAGTATCATTATATACTTGTTATAGTATTGTAACATATTAAGTAAAAAAATAATGGTTGATAGATTGATTAATAAATAAATTTATTAATATAGAGTACTGCTAGACATGAATTAAGGAAAAATATATATACATTTTATTTCAAATCTTTGGAACGAAAAAAGGGTAATATAGAAAGTTATGAGTTTTAGCTTTATAACTGAATTTATATAAATTTTGAAGATACAAAAATCCGATTTAGTTATTGTATTATGATTAAAAATAACTTTCAAAGAAAACAATTCGCTTCTAAAGTAATATGTGAAATCATACTATTGAAAATGCATAATTTTGGGAAATATTTCATAAGTTACAATATTGACTGAATTATAATACAAAATAATTAAAATTTTTAAATTAAGGGAGCACATTTTGTACTTTTCGTAAATATAAAATTTTAATCTTCTCTGATTATATATGTAATCGCAATATTGAGTGTCCGCAATTGTTCAACTTCACATGCTAAACAGATTGAATACAATCCAGCAGCATTGCACAATAGGATATACATTTAATTCAAGGCACAGTAGGATTACACTGAATACAAATAGGCACAAAATAGCCAAGGAATTTCCCTTTGTAAATTCCCAATTTAATACAATGACATTTGTTTACAAAGCGCTCTCCTGTTGCAGCTTTCTAATTGTCGGCAATCCCAGGTGTATTAGCCTGATTCCTGCATACGTAGTACTTAACGTCCGGAGACAGATTAAACAATGGAATGTCAATAGAAGAGCACGAGGCATAATTATAAACGTGAGTCAGATATCCAGATTGATTCTCAATGGTATTAAATTAGCTTCAAAATGTTTGATGTGTGACGTCCCAGTAGTGTTTTAATAAATTGTTATTAGCTGGAATCGTTTATTGGGTAAGGCTTTATCAAGGGGAAAATGGTGCGATATTACAAGACAAAGTTCATATTGAATGCTAAACGTCATTTATTTAATTAAATTCGTTTCATTTTACTAAAAATTAATCTTTTTTGTAAATTATCCAATTATCCGGATATTCGATTATCCGGATTGGGTCTTTCCCCAATTGAATGATTGATTCGGATAACGGAAAATCTAATGTACTTTCAAATTGACTGTTTGACTTAAAAGAAGGGAACATATGTCGTGTAGAACATTTGGCGCGTTTTTTTTTTTTTGGCGATGAAAAAATGCCGTTAAACATATATCCCGGAAGCCACAAAAACGGTTACGCAGCGCAAAGACGTCATAGGGTTTCCAGATTGAAAGTCGTTAAAAGAAATACCAACAATGTCAGGTGGAGTTGCCATACTATAAATTTATCGCCCCTGTGAAACACGCCAAAAAAAATCTCGCGCGCCAAATGCCCTATACTACATCTGTACCAAAAAAAGATTGTATATCATGTCCAAGCGTTTTTTTTTATATACAGTACACTGTGAAAAAAGTGTACTTAAAATGAGTACCTGAACCTACTTGTTTTTCTTTGAGTACAATTGCATCGTAAATGCGCGATGATGTACTCAAATTTAAATAACAGTACTTTCTCATATATGAGTAGTGAAATTTAATATTGCTATTATCAGCTTCTGTTCAAACCATCTTAACAAAGCGACCTGACAAACTTCAAATAGGTGTTTAGAAGATGATTTTCAACATTACTTGATGTCGATTGATTAAATTGAAACTGAGTTATTACAATTCCATTATCTTACTTCCATTCTTTTGGTACGTCTTTTTAACATTTCTTCTGCTTACAACTTCTTCACGGTAGAACAGCGGATACGGCATTGAGCTGCGCTCCCTGAGGACCTGGGATCGATTCCGGGTAATCGGATCTTAGTGTAATTGTCATTGAAGGCATTCTATGCAGGCTAGAATCTGCTCTTTTTATTCATTTTTACCTATTGTTCTTATTTTTGAATGCATGTATTTTTCAAAATTGAAATTTATGTGTTCGGAGCTATGGTAAACATCGCATATACTCAAAAATGTGTAAATTTTTCTTATTTTTAGTGCCTATTTTTTACAGAGTAGAATTGTAATTATCCGGATAAGTTCGGACCAGCCCCCATTCAGATAATTGGATAATTCCCGTAAAAAGTTATTTTTTCGTAAATAAACGAATTTTGCTTCGGTGCGTAATGAAAGGTATTGAATTTGGTATTAATTATATCTTTTTTTATCATTCATCGATAAAAAACCTTTTAAAATGTGGATTTTGCAAATTTCTATTTTTTTCAAAGCGATCCGTATAAGTGGCGATCCTCAAAGCGTTCCGTATAATTGGCGATCCTGAAAGCGATCCGTATAATTGGCGATCCTGAAAGCGATCCGTATAATTGGCGATCCTCAAAGCGATCCGTATAATTGGCGATCCTCAAAGAGATCCGTATAATTGCCGATCCTCAAAGCGATCCGTATAATTGGCGATCCTCTAAGTGATCCGGATAACTGGAGTTCGAATAAATATAGTTCAACTGTAGTTAAAATAATGAATTACAAGACTACAAGATACACATTTACATAATTATACATTATACATAATTAGTAATTATGCATTATTATTAACTATTAAGTAAACGTTATATATATATTTATTAATTATACATCGCACGTAATTTTAATTATACATTATACACAATTATTAATTATATATTATGCATAATTATTAATTGTACATTACATCATTATTAATTACATAATTATATATATTCCTTATTTAATTAATCTTACATAATTAATAATTATGCATTATACGTAAGTATAATTTTTTTTAATTATTCATGTTAATATTTTCTATTGATCTCTTAGAATTACTTCAGTTTGTAAAAGTACACTTTATAAATAAACTATAATTCACTTTTAAATAAAACAAAATTGAGCAAGCCTTTAAAAGTTCTGAATTATTTGTTTGAATCGCCATAAGAGAAATTACATATTCACACAGCTAATAAAAAACACATTTAACTACATTTAAGTGCGTTTCATAATATTTATTGAAGTATACTAGTTTGAAACTTAATAACGCGTAAATAGCAAATACGTTTTTCGCATGAAAAGAGGCTTTAAAATTTACATTTTTACAAACCTATCGTTTAATATAAAATATTATATGACATTGTATATATATCTTTTTAAACATTTGTCCATAAACCAAATTCTTTTAGTGCGAACCAAACAAACCCATTAAATTCCTGTTCTCTCCGCAGAAAATAACAAATTTCTCGAGCAGCAAATTAGTCTTTTCCCGCTTCACTTATTTCTTTCCAAATTAAAACATCTCAAGCCCCCCCCCCCCCCCCCCCCACACACACCCACCCAAAATTCCAATATTTTTACGCCGCACTTCCTACCAAACATCAGCGACAGCTTAGGAGGGGAGGGTTATTAACTTACTTCCTCCAGCTGATTTACATACTGCAGAATCACCCAACAACGCCGCCAATTAAGGAAGTTAAACTCTCAAGATACCACAATGCACTTCCTCAGTTCAAAGTTTTTGCTTTCTTTTGGTTAATTATTTTTTGTGTGTGTGTGTCGCTTTTGGTTCTAATCCCGCCCCTTTTGCTTCCGTAGCGCGCCAAAGTAAAACCGCCAACTTTTAAAAGTGCACGGCATTAAGACCTTTGTGGGGAGGGGGGGGGGGATAGTGCCAAGTAATCGGTTTGGCTCTAATTAAGATTTTTAAGAAACTCATTAATGTGAGGTTGGAGTGGAGATTAGGAGTTACAATATTTTCCTTAATTAGCGGGAGGATGTGGGGGGTGTTGGGGGGAAAAGTAAGGATTTTAACCTGGGAATTGCTTGTCTGAATTGTTAGGAGTGAGGATTTGCTTTAAGACAAGTGGGAGTGTCGTTTTGCTGACTACTGCGATAAGCGCTTTAATTAAATAATGTTATTTTCAGCGTGCGTCAACACTACTATTTGATCACGTCCGGGTCACCAATTCTGCAAGGGCTGGTTTTAGATTTGATGTTGATGAAACGTGCACACTTGTACTCAATGAATTATTGAAATTCGAACAACACAAATTAAATATATTTTTGACAAGAATACTCTAGTTACTAAAAAATATTTTAAAAAAAAAGATAATTTACTTTAATAATAATTATTTTAAGAAAGAAAAAGAGCTAAAAAGTTTTTTGATATAATTTTATGAGGAAATTAAAAAATATAAATAAATATCAAATATTAGTTTTATACTTATTGCAACTTTTAAAATAGGAGCCAAAATTTAGCTGTGGTCTATTTCCGCTTCACTCACTTCTTTTTCTCCAATAAATATTTTGCACCACTTCAAATTTTTATACTACTTTAAAATTAATATTAAACATTAAAAATAAAATTAAATATTTTTTACTTTTTAGCGTTTTTTTTCCCTTAAAGTGGTTTTTTAAAGGTTATTGTATTTCACCCATTTCAGTTTCTAATTTAGCAGGGGTCTTTGCCTTTGCTATTATTCACTAGAAAGCTAATGTTCTTGCTTACATATTTCCACGCGATGGGTAAAATATTTTAAAATTACAAGGTTTAATAAATTCTGGGTTCACGGAATTTCATTGTTGGACAATATTCACCAAAAAATAAAATAATTCTGAAATCGAAAAACATATTTAAAAAAGTCAGGTTAATCGATATTTTCGGATATAATAGCCGGAATGCCAATTTGTTTGGCATTTTTAGCCAGAGTGGATGTTTTTCTGTCCAACAAAAACAATTATCAAGACAAATTATCCAAATGTCTGAATTAAAACAGAAATCAAGTTCGAACATAGATAAAAAAAATGCATAGTCGAATTGATAAGCTCCTCTTTGGCGCGTTTGGCGGTTTTGGTTGGCGCACTTAAGTCTGCTAAAAAAATATTTAAAGAAAGTTCGTTATTATGTGTTTAAAACTGTTATTTTAAACTAATCTACCTTTTCATGGTGATATTCAGGGGCAGCCGTAAGGAAAAAGGCTCACTATATCAGGGTTAGTAAATATATTTAATTGTCAAAAAATAAAATAAAAGTTTATCAAGTTAATGTATCATATCTTATTTTGCATTCATAGAGAGTTAACCAATATACAGGATACTTGTATGCCAAATATTTATTTGCTTACAATTGTTTTAGTTATGTACTAATCGAAAAATTATAAATAAAATATGTCCATTTAACTAACATTTTCCCTCAAAAATCCCTGAAATGTATTTTTCCAAATTTAATTTAATTAAATTTTGACAAATTCTCATGTTTAGTTATTTTTATTGAATATATTAATGTTTATAATGGTTAATAAACATATCTTATTTTTTATTTTTAAATAAGCATTACTAAAATGTATTTTATTCGCAGTATAATGCTACTACAAATAAAAAAAATCATAAACAGATACATTTACCCGATAGAATACATTGGTTACAATGGAAATTGTATAAACTTGTATTTGTCATTAATTCTAAATGACATATACATTACAAAAAAGTTCATAAAATGTATATTAAAGAAGTTTAGTATGTAATTGCAAGTTATTAGCGGTCAATCTTTAATGAGATAGAAACAAAATCAATGAACTTAAAATGCCATCTTTTTGAATTTCTAGGAATAATAGAGTATTTTCTTGAAGTAGATTTAGAATAATTGTGCAAATTATCAACTATTCTTAACACAAAAATATCGTCTACCAAAAACTCATTGATACATATACGGCATTTTTCTTTTAAACTACCGCAGTAGTCAAGACACATCAAACAAGACAGAAAACTTATACTTCACTTCTTACCTATTCTTATTAAGACACTTATTTTTACATCAGACCATTTCTATGGAACCACGGACAATGTCCTTAGGTGGTTTGTTATGTTCCTTTCTGGGAATGCCCAGCCCACTTCCCCCTATCCATTGTGCCGGATTATCCAGACTCTTTAGAGGTGGATCTCACGTACGACATATACATTGTAAAAAAAATTTATAAAAGGTATGTTAAAATAATTTTTTAATATGTAATTTTGATTGATTAGCGGTATATATTGAATCTGTCTTTCAGCAGTATTAATAAGATAGAAAAAAAATATCGTTTGTGATGTTTATGTAGCCATCTTTTTGAATTTCCAGAAATAGTAGGGTATTTTAGTGAAGTTGACTAAGAATACTTTAGCAAACTATCAACTATTTTTAACACAAATACAGTCTGCCAAAAACTCACTGAGACATATACCGCATGTTTCTTTTAAACTGCCGCAGTAGTCAAGACACATCAAACAAGACAGAAAACCTATACCTCACTTCTTACCTATTCTTATTGAGACACTTATTTTTACATCAGGCCATTTCTATGGAACCACGGACAATGTCCTTAGGTGGTTTGTCATGTTCCTTTCTGGGAATGTCCATCCCCTTCCCCCTATCCATTGTTCCGGATTATCCAGACTCTTTAGAGGTGGATCTCATGTACAAAAGCACGACAGAATGAATTCATTACGAAAGAAAGAATGACGGAGCGCTGGCAGAAAGATGTATGACATGGGCAATTGCATTCTTTCCCAGCGCAGCCTCTTTTCGGCTTTTGTGCTCGAATAACAATGTCATATTTTGTTACGCTCTAACAAGAGCCACAGGGATTCGCGTGGGAAACTTGTTGGGCTTTTTCTTTTATGAAATAAATACTGGTGATATTCGGGTTTCTTGGGGTTTCTTGCGAGTGGTAAGCCACTGCAATGGAGATGAAAGGAAATTGAAAAAAATGAGAAGAAATTATTTTGAGACGGTATTTCTAAATTTCTTTTGTGGTGGTATTGGTTTTTTTCTATTGATCGTTTGATGTTTGTGATTATATATTAACTTTTTTCTTTTTATGTTCATTTATTAAATTTTAAGAAAAAAAATATGATTGCAATTATGTTGTATTTAAAAACAACATTTTGTTTAACAAGTTAGTACTTATCTTTACTTGCAAGTTTACTTTTGTTACTACCAGTCTCTATTTTGTATTTAATGATGTTAATGACCACCAAAAAATTATGTATACCTGTAGTTTTCTGAATTAACTACGAATGCAAATTTAATAGTTTGTATTTATTGAGGGGTGAGGATAGATATGTTTCTGAGGAACATCTTTTTTTTAAAACATTTTGAGTGGTTTTACGATATAAAATAAAAGTTGTGTTTCAAACACTGGCTAAGATTCTAAAAAAATTAAAATCATATTTCGTTTATCTCTGCATGATTTCATTTTAAATTTCTCAATTCATAACTTAAAAACTTTAAAAATCTGTAGGATTATACACATACTGTTTTTGATTTTTTTAAGAATAATTTTTTTTTCATTTAAGAACTTTCTTACAAAACCAAAAATACACACATGTTACCTTGTATGCTGTATACACAAAACAATAATAATTGCAAAAGCATTTTTCGATTTTAAGATAATATTTAACAAATAAATAATTATACTTTCTTTTATAATGCAAACAACAATATCCATTAATAATATATACATATAAAAATATTTACAAATAACAATACTTACAAATGACACTACTTACAAATAACACTATTTACAAATTACACTTTTTTCAAATAACACTATTTACAAATAACACTTTTTTCAAATAATACTATTTACAAATAATACTATTTACAAATAAAAATACTTACAAATAGCACTATTTACAAATAACACTTTTTACAAATAATACTATTTACAAATAATACTATTTACAAATAATACTATTTACAAATAAAAATACTTACAAATAGCACTATTTACAAATAAACACTATTTATGAATAACACTATTTATAAATAACAATACTTACAAACAACACTTTTTACAAATAAGACTATTTACAAATAACTATACTCACAAATAACACTATTTACAAATAAATGTACTCACAAAAATCACTATTTACAAATAACAATATATCCATTAGAATTATAATAAATATCAGATTTATTAAAAACATTTTTCAAAACGTATTGCAATATTGAAATAATATATTTTACGAAATCTTAAATATAACATTTCCTATACTCCAACAAGAAATGAATCTCAAGAGAAGAGTTTAAAATGATTCCAATGTCCGTATATTCGACCTCTCCTGGTTTATACCAATCCCAATTTAAACTACTCTTTTTTGACAGTCTTCGCGGTAAACGGAAATAGACTCGTTTCTCTATTTCTCCTAAATTTCTTGATACCAACATACACATACCTTAAGGAAACTACAGAAACCGTATCTGCTCTGTGTCAAGCTCCTGACAGTTGGTCCAGGGACAATTTGGTAGCGCAATTTATCAGATGTCGACAAGAGACCTAAGCGGAGATATCAGCAATTTTTCCTTATTTGCTTTGACAGACGTTGTGTTAGACATTTGTCTCCTTTTAGTGGAGACTCGGTCAAATGGGTCGTTGTATTTATATCTTACCGATGTATGTATTGGAAACAAGTAATATTTACGTTTTTATTCAATTCTAAAATGTAATAAAATAAAATCTATATATATAAAGAAGAGTGAATGCATGTATGTTTATTTGTATTTTATACAAATCTACAGTGCTATTCTGATCTTAATGAAATTTTGCTCACTTGACTTTCAAAGGATGTGATAGGTCACCGTTCACATGAAAATTCGAACAACTTCTCCCATTCTACTCCTTAACTAGCGTAACCCCCATTGACTTATTAATGAAACCTAATTATAATAATGCATTGATGTAACATTGCAATATTTCAACTTTGTAACATGTCTTACATAATTAGCTATGAGGTTGGATAGACAGTGTATTCTGATTGGCTGGTGAGTATATATCCCTAATACACCACCGAAATTTCGCCAAATGAACCAAACTATCGCCAAATAAATAAAAATATCGCCAATAAAATAAAAATATCGCCAATAAATTAAAAATATCGCCAAATAAATAAAAATATCGCCTAATAAATAAAAATATCGCCAAATAAATAAAAATATATCCAAATAAATAAAGATATTGGCAAATAAATGAAAATATCGCCAAATAAATAAAAATATTTTGTCCTCGGTTTATGTGCAAATATACTGTTTCATTCTGAGGCAACAGTTTTTTCCAGGGATATGATGCCCCTTCAGCTGGTCAGTTATAAATAACTTGTAATGAAGTTTTGGAAGATATAATAATGCTTATATTATTCATTTAAAATTTGTATTTCTTAATTTATGAAACAACTCTTGGACTATTTCGTAATTTTTCTTGAAAATATTCTGTATATTTATGTATATAAATTATAGAATAAAAGCCCAGGCAAGCACTTTTAGAATACATGTCGACATTTAATAAAAGGGTTATTATTCAAAATTAGTTGAGATTTTTTTTATGTAGATATGTAACTTAAGTTGCCAAAGTTTTCTTAATCGATCAACCGCTGTTTTTACACACGTTACGGAATTAAAATATGAAAAAACGAGAGTTAAATATGAAAAAAAAATTGAAGGACTTGGCAAAAAATGTGAAATATTTAAATAGAAATAATGTAATTGAGATCATTACTATTGTACCCGCCTGGGGGGTGTTGTTAGAAGAAATATAGCGACAAGCAGAACTGAGGTAGCTTCTAATTTATTTCGCCGTTCTTCGGCGTATTTATAAACAAGGAGAAGAGCGCGCATGCGCTGGTAACAAAAGCGGGGCGCACATGCGCTGTAGATAAATTTGCATATGGGCAAGAAGAAACAACTATTATGAAGTCTGATTTGTGTCGCAAATCCACTTTTAATAAATATATATTTGGTTTGGCAAATGTATAATATTAAGTTATAAAACTTACTACTAATATAAAATAAAAACATATTGAACTATATTTTATATTTTAAGCTTTCACAAATTGTAATTCTCTGTGTTTCCCTTTCTGTATTTTATATAATAAGACGCTCTGAAACTTTAGAAGTATCATGTTTCTACTTGAATTATTTCAACGGAAGAATTTATATTGAAGAAAATACTTCCACTTTCATCTTCGGATCACAATATTTCCTCTTAAACTCTTTCAGAAAAGGTCACTTCTGAATTTATGTGTTTCGAAAGCATGAAATTTACTATTTTCTGCTTATTTTAAATTCAATTGCTTCTTTTATTCATATATACATCTATAAATATATACGACAATTCTCTAAGTCCTTGGCATCATTTTCCGAAAAATATATTTATGCACAAGGAACGAAAGTGCTATCGCGTACTTGCAATGCGCCGTTAAATTCAGAGATGTTTTTATTTTATCAAAAGCTAATGCTGTAACTTTACTCTCAAATAATAAAACAAGGAGTTGTATTTTTAAAGTTATTTATAGTTCATTATAATATAAGTAATATGATATTTTCAGCGTGGTTCTTTCCGTGTTGATATACATTTAAGGGGGACCCGAGCCCCAAAATCCGGAAAAATTGCTAAATTTTTTTTCTTCTTCATAAAACGATGCTAAACAAACTTGAGAAGGTGTATACAAAATTTCAAAACAGTAAAAGAAACAGAACATATGTTTTTATAGATGTTTATATGCCATTTATAATCCTTCTACATGCTGTTCGTCTGCAACAATCGTCATTTACTCAAAATATTTTTTTTTAATTTTGGTCACGTTTAAAATGCTACGGCTTTGTAAATAATTAACTTAAAACTAAACTGTTAATAGTTTTTGAAGCTCTAATATTTGTTTTATAAACGTATGTATAGCTTTTTTAAATTAAGTTATAAATTATTTTATTACAAATTATTAAACTTAAAAGTTTGAATATATTTTGGGTTTTTAACTTAAAATAAGTTTTTAAAAACAATTAAAACACAAATCTGAAAAAGTCTATACATACGATTGTAGTGTGTACTTTGATGTTATTTAATCAATCAAAAAAATTTAAAAACATTAAAAATTTAAAAAGGAGTAGTGTTTTTAAAAAACGTCTTTTTAAGCTTAAAAAATTCCAAAAATATCAAAAATAATTTTTTTAAACATATTTTTGTTTTTGATTATTGTTTAGAAAAAGATGTTCTAATAATATAAAAAAAATTGGTATTTCTGAATTCATTAATAAACAAATTAGGATTTGGGGCTCGGGTCTCCCTTAATATTACAATTTACATGAAATTTTTCGTACGGAAATGATGTAACATGGCCAGATCTTTACTTGGACCGTTATTTCAGGATATTATAAAAAATATGAACTAGTCACCAAATACATCTTCGTTAATAGAAGGAATATACGCAAGCTGTTGCGTGCGATGTGTCTTCTATCCACGCCCCGCACGTGATTAATTTTATATCACGATTAAGACGCATTGGGCCCTAATATCGAATGACAATAAATTTATGTAAATAGTACTATTCTTCACGGAGTAATATTTTTAGAACGGTTCACAATAAAAGCATTACATAGTGTTTATTTTTTGATACCTCATGTAACTGAATTTAAAAATGTTTATCATAAAAATATCATGTACAAGTAATTTTGATTTATTTTATGAATAATTTGTCTTTAAATATATTTATTTGACAAATAAAATCATTTCGACAAGAAAATGGAAACAAATATGTATGTAATAATTACTCCCTGTCGAATTTTTGTCGATCTTGGAAATTGACTTTAAAAATGGATGAGATTTTAAAAATCGCATTTGCATTTTGACAGGCTAAGAACAAACTAAAGCCAAATATGATTGCGTATCAATCATATTTGGTTTATTTTGTTCCATAAATTAAAATTCCGAAATAAATAAAAAATAAATTCCATAATAATAAATTATAGTTCCATAATAACAAATATTATCAAGAAATAATAAGCTTTTGAATTCAAAATATTTTAAATGTCATAATCAGAATAACAGTTTTGTTGTGTTCCAATCGAAATGTTCATTATGCGTACAAATGTCTCAAACCTTTGTCATGTTTCATTCTATAACTTCAAAACTTTATTTTCTACAACTTTATTCTATTATTTTATTCTATAACGTTATTTTATTTGATGGTTTATTGAACATTAGATCCCTGAAAAACAGCAATAATTGTTTAAAGAACCAGTTGTCTTTCTTTAGATGTAAACACCTTACCCCTAAAATAATGAAATATGTTTCGAAGTGTTTGTGAGTAGACATTCCGAAATCTCAACAACGAAAGTCCTTAATGAAGGAAACAAACTCTTCGAACAAAGAACCTCTTTCCCCTATAATCAGAATTACAATGTATAAATAATTCATTCGAAATATCCGTTATTCGTACAACTGTCTGAAAACTTTGTCAAGTGTCCTCGAAAAACTACGAGCATTGTTTAAAGCATCACATGTTGTGATTTTGATGTATAAACCTTACCCCTAAAATAATTAAATATGTTTTGAAGTGTTTGTGAGTATGCATTCCGAAATCTCAATAACGAAAGTCCTTAATGAAGAAAACAAACTCTTCGAACAAAGAACCTTGTTCCCTTATAATCAGAATAACAGTGTATAAATAATTCATTCGAAATATCCTTTATTCGTACAACTGTGTGACACTTTGTCAAGTTCCGTTCTACAAGTGCAAAACTATATTTAATTCGTTGGTATGTTGCACGTTAGATCATTGAAAAACTACGATCATTGTTTATAGCATCACATTTATTTATTTCGATGTATAAACCTTAACCTTAAAATAATTAAATATGTTTTGAAGTGTTTGTGAGTATGCTTTTAATGTCAATAACGAAAGCCCTTAATAAAAAAAAATATTCGAACAAAGAATATTGTTCCCCTATAATCAGAAAAACAGTGTTTAAAGATTTCATTCGAAATATCCGTTATTTGTTCAACTGTGTAACACTTTGTCAAGTTCCGTTCTACAAGTTTAAAACTTTATTTCATGCATTGGAATGTTGCATGTTTGGTCTTTGAAAAACTATGTTCATTGTTTAAAACATCACATGTCTTTATTTTGATGTACAAACCTTACTCCTAAATAATTAAATATGTTTTGAAGTGTTTGTGAGTATGCATTCCGAAATTTCAATAACAAAAGCACTTAATAAAAAAAATTTCTGCGAACAAAGAACCTTGTCCCTCAGAATAACAGTACACAAATGTGTCATTCGAAATAACCGTTATGCGTAAAATTGTCTCAAAACTTTGTCAAGTTCCGTTCTACAATTGTAAAACTTTATTTCATTCGTTGGTATGTTGCATGTTAGGTCCTTGAAAAACTGCGATCATTCCTAAAATAATTAAATATGTTTTGAAGTGTTTGTGAGTATGCATTCCGAAATCTCAATAACGAAAGCCCTTAATGAAAAAAACAAATTCTTCGAACAAAGAACCTTGTTCTTCTAAACAAAAATAACGATCTTACGCATCCACAGACAAAAAAAAATATACACAACAATGCCGGAGGACATGTGTTACAAAGACACACAAAAAATACTCCAACCAGGCTGTGCACCTGAACAAAAAAGTACTCAGTAATAATATAAAATGTAAGATAAAAAAAAGCGTGAGTGCAATTAACTTGGAGTTTTCCAGCTCATTATTTCTGCAGTCCCACAAAAGAAAATGGCGTGTCTTTAGGCCACGTAAGCATTGACGGTTTCTTCTGGTGCTTTTTTCTGTACCCTCTTAGGGTATTTTCTTGGTTCAGAACTTCGTTAAAATGTCGTTGCCTCAACCGGCTTTAGGGGGTGTTTTTAAAAGGAGGATTTGAAATTCTTGATGAAAATGGCGAGAAGATTTATCTGGGTGCAGGGGAAGGAATGCTGGAGTAACAGGAGTAATTTCTCACACTGCTGTTGCTGCAAAATGCCTTTGGAAGAGTTTTTTTGTATTCTTTCGGGAACCCTATTAGTAGTTGAGTTGTTCTGTGCTGAACCTTAAATAAAAATGTTGTGTCACTAAAAAATAAATTTATTGAGAGTTTGATAAGAATCTGTGCAGAAAACTATATATAAATTGCGTCTTATGTAAAATGAAAATACGAATTTTTAATTTGACGGTGATTTTTCTTTCTAGAAATTTGTTGCAAACAAATATATTTATATTTGATTTTAAAAATTATTTAAAGCTCGACAAATAAATCAGTTTATATAATAACAATCGCACCTGTAATGATGTATCTTATTTATAATATTATTCACATTTGCACATATTTATACTTTATAAACTGACAAATGACTGCATAAAATTTAAAAAACTTTTTTTGCGAATATTAACTATTTCATTATTATTGTAACTAGATTGAATAATATAATTCAATATATTAAAACTATGTGGAATACATGTTTTAAACGTATTGTAATTATTTGAAAGTTAATTTAAATTTTTGATTTTTTTAAATTTTTTATTTTATGATTATTTAACCAAATTCAGGATGGATCTAATTAAAAATATCTTCAGTAATTTGATAACTGATATTGAATTTGATATGCTGGTGAATTAACCTCCTATTTCGTATTTTTTATAATATTTTTTTTAATTTAGTCCACTTTAAAATTGCTTTTTGAATTGATGAACAAATTACATTTTAAAAATAAATGTCAGATCAGAAGTAGATTTGCATTTAATTGTATTTAAATTCTCAGGTAGAAAATAATACTATTAAATCTCAATGCATAGACTTAAAAAAATAAATTGTGCACTGCCTGCAAGATAGATTAAAGCGAAAATAATTATTTCGTCAAGCCTGTCGTTAAAATTGTGAATATAATATCTTAAAGATTTCAAAAACTTTTTACTGAAAATTATAGAAATATCACGATAAGCATTTTGCACAAAAACTAAACAAAACTTTTTAACTCCATACACCAACGAATTTAAAAAAAAATGAAAGCTTAAATTTTCCGCATCTTAAAAGTTATTCAATTGTAAATAAAAAAAATCTGATGCATAAAAAAAACTTTCATCTTTTCTTTTTCTTTCCAGATTTCTTTTTTCGATAAAAGAGATTCCATCATCGGAATTTTCAATTTTTAGATTTTTTTTTTTATTTTAATTTAAAATGAACAATTTTCTCCCTCTTTCATTTCCAATGGTTGTCTGAAAATTAGTAGAGTACCAGAAGGCAGTTTAGCGAAATTAATATCGCATCCTGGAAAGACTAGGAGAAAAATGGGGGGAGGGGGCGAATGGGGGGGGGGTGTTTCCGTTTATTAATATAGCGGTAGGATACTTATTGAAATAGAGAGAAATGCAGCGTGAAAAGAAAATATTAAAAAAAAAATGAAATGCAGGGAAATGAATAGTTTTTAAGAAAATGAAGATGTTTAGGACGCGTCGTCGTTGAAAAAGAGGATATCACGATAATGCGAGCTACATTTTACTCAGTGTCATCATCAAAGGGCGGGTAAAAAATTAAAACTTGGGAGCTTTCAATTAAAATAGTTCCAAATTGAAAAATTACTTCGAGCAGTTTTACGGGGAGTTGTTAGAGTAGACATTTATCATCTTTTGTTTAGGTCATGCGTTTCTAAAGAAGACGTTTTTTGTTTTTGCTGGGGATTAGGTTTTTGCGTTGTAATGTCACGTTAATTTTTCTAAAAATACCCATGAAAGAATGTTTTGAATATGCGCCACTCTGAGTATAGTAGATATAAGTAGTTTCAAAGGTGTTAATATTTTAACAAGATTTTGTAGAGGGGTTATTTCGCTTTTGTAACATATATGAGAATGTTAGACAAAAGAAGTATATAACTCAAGTTTATTTTATTTTTGACTTGATTTTTTTTATTTATAACCTGTATACGGTAAATAGTTTTATAACACTTATCATATATATTTCATATAAAGGTCTTATTATATTTTTTATTTCGTAAAAAAAGTATTTAAAAATGAGTTCATGAACATACTGGTTTTTCTTTGAGTACAATTGCATCGTAAATCAATGATGACGTACTCAAACTTAAGTAATTGTACTATGTCAAAATGAGCTGTGTCATTTAATATTGCTATTTCCAGCTTCCGTTTAAGCCATCTTAACAAAGCGACCTGACAAACTTAAAATAGTTGTTCGGAAGATGGTTCTCCACATTATTTGATGTCGATTGCTTACATGGAAACTGAGTTATTACAAATCAATTATTTACTTCCCATTCTTTTGGCACACCTTTTTAACATTTCTTATGTTTATAAATACTTCACGTCGTCCTGGTAGTACAGTGGATAAGGTATTGGACTGCTTTTGAATACATGTCTTTTCCAAAAATTGTATTCGGAACTGTGATAAGCATAGAATGTAATAAAAATTAGTACATTTTACTTATTTTTGAATACATAATTCTAACAGTGTAAATATTATCATATAAAATGAAAATAGAATATTTCTATTTTAATAGGTTTCCTTATTAAAACGCAAAAAATCATTAGTGCAGTGGTTCTCAAATGATAGTCCGTGGACCCCCAAGGGTCCATGAGTCGATGTTAGGAGGTCCGTGGAGTCAAAGTAAAAATTATTCATATTCATTGAACAGTTGCGCTTGGCGAAATAAAAATTCAGTGCCGAAACTAACTTAAGTGAATATTACATTGTTTTCATAGGAGTTTAAATGAGTGTTAAATGTACAGGTAAGATAAATACAAACAGTAGTAAACTTCTAATTGCGGTATAACCTTTTCCAAATATATGTTGGGTAAATGTGTGTGCATATTTATATCCATCTAAAGATTGCTAATCTCAACCTATTCAATATTTCTTAATGAAACCCTACAAACTTAAAACAGTTGTTCAAAATATGGTTTTCAACATTGTTTGATACCGATTTCTTAAATAGAAACTGAGTTTCCTCATCTCAATTATATTATTTCCCATTTTTTGGTTCACCTTTTTTAACATTTTTTCTGTTAATAACTTCTTAATACCACCCTGTCAGTTTAACGGATAAGGTTCTAGGTAAGACTTGTTGTAATTGTTGTTAGTTGTAATTGTTGACATTTATTGAAATGGATTAATGAAGGCAGTTTATGTAGGCTATAATATACTCATTATTACTAATTGTACTCATTTTTGAGTACATGTCTTTTTTCAAAATTGAAACTTACATAAGTTTCAATTTTGGTTTTCAATTTCAATTTTGGTTACATAAGTTTCAATTTTGAAAAAAGATATGTACTCAAAAATGAGAACAATTAGTAAAAATGAGTATATGCTAGCCTACATAAGGTGCTTTTATAAATCCGTTTCAATAAATGTCAACAAATACAACTAAGTCTTACCTAGAATATTATCCGTAGCCATGATAAGCAACGAATGTAATAAAAAACTGGTACATTTTATTTATTTTCAAGTACCTGTTTTTAACGGTGTATCTTTGTAATAAATATTCAGAAACGAAATAATTTTATTTACTATAGAGAAAAAAATCCAATCTGAAAATTTCAGGAAACTCACCAAATTTAATTCTCAATTCTCAACAATGATCATGTAGGATATCAATGCCCATTTTCCAATCATCCCTGCTTATTTGTAATAGAACAACCCATGCACATAAACTTGTAACTTAGTGGTGGAAACACTCTATTCATTCTTGTTTACAATCTTCATGTGCTCGGTCGTGTGTCGTCCCAGTGGGTCAATCTCGTAAGTTCCGTTTTAATGTTCCGTTTTAAATATTATCTTAGCTTGAACTTAAAGTTTAAATATATTTCAATAACGTCATGTCTACCCTCGTGTTCCTTTCTTTGCTAAAACACCTACAGATCATAAACCCAAAATAGCCCATATGCATACACCCCAATATTATAATTATATAATATTATTTATTTCCAGAAAGCAGACAACTCCCTTTGAACCAACGACAACGCGCATACCCCAACGGAACCCTCGTCATAGAAGGCGTCCAGCCCAGAATCGACGATGGCCGCTACAGCTGCGAAGTGACTTCCAACCAGGGCATGCCCGTGTCCCGATCATTCCGGATACAGGTTCGAAGTAGGTGAACATCTGTTTTTTATTGGTATTTACTGATTCTGGGTTTCTTGTCGAACTTTATGTTCACCCGGGCAGAATAAAAGGGGGTTTGGTCACCTGTGTTAAAGTGCCCTACTTGTATGTGAGGGGGAGGGTTAATAAAAAGTTTAATGGGTCGACTGGGTTTAACTGGGTTTGTGTAGTTTGGGGTAGTATATTGAGTATTTGGTTTTTATGTTCATTTAATTTGTTTTGGAGGTAAAGGAGTGGAGTTTTATATTAATTGATTTATTTTTATATATCGTACTTACAAATATTTGTGAAATATATTATTTTTGTTGTTATACGCGACGAATCTCAACATATGAGGTTTCAAAAGAAAGATAATTTTATAGACCAGTGACAAATCGTAATATCATCTCATTAATATCAACGTTTTGCTTTTAAATGCGTTTAAAATAAAATGTTAAGTTGTTTTTTAAACAAGCCGTTGATAATGCTGCCATCTGTGAGCGGAATGTTGCACTTTTCGTTATTCGTGCGATAATTATCACACGGGCATGCTAGTACGTGTGGTATTTTAGTCTAAAATAGTAAATGTATTTGAATTACTAAAAAAACAGACATTTAATTAAATTTTGATTTTTTTAAAAATGTTTGCACATAATTTTATTAGTTTGATTATGCATTTCTTTACCTATATGAATTAAAATATATATTCCGTTTAAAATATTTGTGTATGTTTAAAATTTACTGGAATTACATCTGAAATATAACATAGTGTTTTGCACATATTATTAAACAAATGATGTATCTTATAAAGGAGTTATTTCAATACAACTAACGTACGGATAATACGTATTATTTAAAAGTAGTATTAAGATAAAATGATAGAAATTAAAACCAACAATTTGATAGTTGACTGATGATAATACTTGAATTCTTTTGGCGATTGGTGATGGTAAATATAAATACATATTATTATATATATTTGTTTACTTAATCAATATTTTCTGTTTTACACAATTTTTCTTATTTTTTTATCAATTTACATTTTGTTTGAAAAATTAATTTTTTTAATAAGTACTGAAATCGCTATTTTGAGAGAAATACATAAACACATTTTCGCTTTGTCAAAATTTATAAAATTAAATATAAATTATTAAATAGACTCTTTAAAATACTATTTTTTAAACAAACATTTAATTTAAAAATTTCATAATTGAATCGTGTATTGCAAAAACCTCATAACTGACAAAATATTTCGAATTTAAGTTTATATTGGTGTTTTCCATAGTTGATTGATTGACGCTTCATTTAGTGCAGAAACTTAATAAAACTACGTTTATTATACCTCCATTTTCCGTCCTTAAAATGTTCGTTTAGTGCAGAAACCCACAAGCGACATCACTTAGTATATTTCTGCACTAAAAACATGTAACAGGTGCTAGAACTGACTGTATTTATCATATATAAATAGGTTATACGAGTCGATTTTGATTATTTTGCGTTTTTAAATTTCGTTTTGAGTGTTTGAGAGATTATTTTCCGTAATAACTAACGAAACCAAAATTTATATGTATCACGAAATATAGGTCTCCAGATGAAGTTTCTTCATTCTTGCTTCATTTTATTCAATACTGCTTTGCTGGCACAACAAATCACATTCTGCTTTTTAGTGATTATAAAGTCCCTTTGCTGGAAACATTTCAATCAAAAAGAAAAAAAATATATATGAAATGAAGAAGTTCTTTGAATTTAACTCAGACTACTTTGAATTAAGCACCACGATTTTTAGTTGGCCAACATCTGAATTTGAAAGAAGTGAAAAATATGACTATACATAATAGAGAATGTAACATATTATGCTTATTTTAGTTTTTACTAAATATGTGTAATTGATCAAACTTTGGTTCAATGTTATTAAAAAGTCTGTTTTGATTTTTATCTCTAACTGAACTCATTATCATCATAATAAAAAGTGCAGAAAATTTATTTTATATAAGAAACCCAAGAACTGTATTGGCGGATGTTGTTTTACCCCTCTTTCTAAACCTTAATGAATGTAATAAACTTCCATCCGTTGTTGAGATTCATGATGTTTTTCGTAAAACAATATTTTCTTTTAGTCAAATTAGAAGTTTTCTGAAATATCTCAAAATGTATAATACTCTACTTATGTGGTTTCTGAAAAAAAAACAATTCAATTGTTTTCTTTGTTTTTCATATACTTCAATATTATATTAAATATATTCCTGCAAAACAACTTTTTGAAATAATAACGCGAACTAACCCACATAATTGAAAATAAACTCTACCAATGAAATATAAACTCATTTTTCGTCACAAGTCAAATGGAATACAGTAGAAATAATGTAACAAAAGTATCAGAAATCATGACATTTTGCCCATAAAAACTGCGATGTTCACCTGGGAATCAATTTAATCAGAACATGTCTTCCTAAAATGGATTATTTTCATCAAACTCTCAGATTATCTAGAAAAATTCCGAATAAAAGATTCACTTTTGCCCTTCAAGGGAATTCCAAAGTATGAATAATCAGTGGCGTATTTCTGATTTATTTATATTTTAGTTATTTTAACGTTCTCTTAAGAAAAATTGTATATTTCAGATGCTATAATAAATGCTGTCATAGAAATGTCATATATTAGACAAGTGAAAATGCCGTTTGGGTTTTCCAAATGTTTAAGGGAATTTTAACTAAAATACCTGCTTTCAATTTTAGGTTATATACAACATAAAATAAAAGTTACTCAATGGTATGCATTTTGCGCCTTCAAGTAAAAATAGACAATTGGGCTTACCAAATGTTTGAGGTCATTTTAACTAAAATGCTGGATTTTAATTTCGTTCAATTTTAAGGTATATTCAGCATAAAACAAAATTTACTCAATGGTATGCATTTTGCGACCTCAAGTAAAAATAAACGTTTGGGCTTACCAAACCAAATGTTTAAGGGCATTTTAACTAAAATGCCGGATTTAAATTTAGTTCAATTTTAAGGTATATTCATAATAAAATAAAAGTTAATTAATGGCATTATGCATTTTGCGCCCTCAAGTAAAAATAGACGTTTGGGCTTACCAAATGTTTAAGAGCATTTTAACTAAAATGCTGGTTTTAAATTTCGTTCAATTTTAAGGTATATTCATCATAAAATAAAAGTTAATTAATGGTATGCATTTTGCGCCCTGAAGTAAAAATAGACGTTTGGGCTTACCAAAAGTTTAAGAGCATTTTAACTAAATTGCTGGATTTTAATTTCGTTTGTTTTTAAGGTATATTCAACATAAAATAAAAGTTACTTAATGGTATGCATTTTGCGCCCTCAAGTAAAAATAGACGTTTGGGCTCACTAAATGTATAAGAGCATTTTAAATAAAATGCTGGATTTAAATTTCGTTCAATTTTAAGGTATATTCAACATAAAATAAAAGTTACTCAATGGTATGCATTTTGCGCCCTCAAGTAAAAATAGACGTTTGGGCTCACTAAATGTATAAGAGCATTTTAAATAAAATGCTGGATTTAAATTTCGTTCAATTTTAAGGTATATTCAACATAAAATAAAAGTTACTTAATGGTATGCATTTTGCGCCCTCAAGTAAAAATAGACGTTTGGGCTCACTAAATGTATAAGAGCATTTTAAATAAAATGCTGGATTTAAATTTCGTTCAATTTTAAGGTATATTCAACATAAAATAAAAGTTACTCAATGGTATGCATTTTGCGCCCTCAAGTAAAAATAGACGTTTGGGCTCACTAAATGTATAAGAGCATTTTAAATAAAATCCTGGATTTAAATTTCGTTCAATTTTAAGGTATATTCAACATAAAATAAAAGTTACTTAATGGTATGCATTTTGCGCCCTCAAGTAAAAATAGACGTATTTATATTATAAAAGAGGCATTTTTGAACTAGTTTGAATTCAAGAGACAGGGGTAGTAGACATTTTATTTTTTGAATTTTAAATAATTTAAACGCGTTGAGAGTTATATATTGTCAATAAAATATATAGTTGTGAACATCTCTGATTTATAGTAAATAACCATTTTGTTATACGTCATTAAAAGGCAAATTCTTGAATCCGAATTATTAAAACTTAATTGACTTTGTGTTTCTAATAATTTTCTACGCAAATTACATTATTGGTCAAACCGTATAGATATGTGGTGATTACATTCTTTTTTTGTATATAAAAACATTACATTTATATTTCTTAAATTAATTTTTATTTAAGCTTCTTAACAGTAGTTTATTTTTTGCTTATATGGAATTTTGGAATATTAAATCAATGAAATTTAATAAATTAAACCATATAATATTAAAATGGATTTGCAATTACGATGCACATGCTTCGTAAACTGAGAATACAAAGTAGTAAGTAGAAAAAAAAGTATAAGGTATAGTTTTAACATAATAATAGTCAATAAAATTATATTAAGTAGTAAATATTATTTTACTCCTCTTAGACGCAACGAATATTAACACATGAGGTATCAAAATAAAGATAATTGCAGAGACCAGTGGCGAATCGCACTTTCATCTTATAAATATCAAAGTTTTTTTTAAAAAAAACCGCTTTTTTAACAATTAATTAAATTTTTTTTAAAACAATTCGTTGTTAAGCTTGTTTATCAATAATTATTGTACGATCAAGCTGTTAAAATGAAAATGATTAAGTATCAAATAAGGTTACGAATATAGAACTACACTAGCAGAAATACCCGTTAAAAAAAATCGAAACCGATTTTTAAAGATTCCACTGTTAAACTTCTATATTTTGTATATTCTTTTCTTTGTTGGTATGATAAAGTTATATCTGTATGCAAGCTTTTACGATTCTAAGACAATCGGAAGTGTCTTAAACTAACGTTTTGTAACGAACATCTTAATACATTTTTAAAGGTTCAAAGATCACAATTTTAGGATTTCAGATATTTTTATTTGTGTTTACGTTAAACTCAATCAATATGTTCGGGAATTTAGAGAAATCAGGAGCGTCCAAAACTGATTTGCTACAAAAAAAATCGTAAGCCGATTTTCTAAGGTTCCACGTGCAGAATTCTAGATTTAAGAATGATTTAATTTGTTTATATGATTATATTCTCTATTTTTTGTATGCAGAATTTCACGATACTAAGGCAATCGGATATGTTTAAATCTGACGCAACCACCTAATAAAATGGTTACGTATTTATAAAGATCCCACGTGCAAAATTATAAACTTTCGAATTTTTCCTTTGTTGGTATCGTAAACGCTAGAAGTGTGCAAAATTTCACGTTTTTAGGAAGTATCCAAAACTAACGTCAAAAACGGGTTTTACACCCCTTAAAAACATTCTACCCAAGCAAAAATAACTTAATGTTCCCGTTTAAGGTACAAGGAACAAGTTTGCTAAATTTTATCTTTCTGGGTTTACGAGAAGTTGAAGACTGATTGATAAGGGAATGTGTGAGTAAGTGAGCGGATGAGTGGCAAGGGTTTTCGCATTTATATATTGAGATAAAACATATTAAAAAAGCAGTAATTTAAATGAAATAATTTTTAGATACACTAAAAAATCGGTGTAGTCAATATAATTTATATTTTGTTAAATGTCAAGTTGTAATAACATACATTAATGTATCAAATTTCCATGTCACAGTTTCATGAGACCGTGGAAATTCCTTAAATATGTGGCACTTCTTAAATTACTATACACCAAACACACAATCATTTTCGAATATATATCACAAATAAAACATCGCGCGATGCCAATTTGATAGAGACATATATTAAATATGCTTTTTTTTAACAACTAAAACCAGCATACTAAAGATGCTTTTAATCCCAAATTATCCATCACAAACTTCTTACTGAAATCAAAATATCACAGAATCCACTCAACACACATCCCAGAGATGGATGAGGTTTTCTCAAGAATACATATTTATTAACCAAAAACTAAAGAGATTACTCCGTTCTTGTAAACAACCTATCTCCGTCTTGTATACAATTCACCAAACATACAATCATTTTCGAATATATCAGAAATAAAACATCACGTGATGCCAATTGTATTAATACATATCTTAACCCTCCCAGTGGCCGATCTAAAATTTTCCTTTACCTAGCAAACGGCACCCATCTTAAAAAGCTGTGGCCTTCTTAGCGGCAGGTAGTTTTAAGAGGCAAGTTCCTTCCCCCCTTTGCGGTTTTTCCAAGTGACAGTGATGTATTGCTCAATTAGCGGACTGAGGGACCGAACCCAGAAGGGAGGGGTTCGTCTTCTTTCGCGACAACGCGTTCCCTTGCGCCCGTGGCAAAAGATCATTAGTATACAAAGGCCGGTGTTGAAATGACCCTCGGTTTAGTTCGCAGATGTGGTTGTGCTCAGTAAAGGGAGATTTAGTTTAAAGTGTGCATTATCGCACTGCACAGTGTTTTGTACAGATAGCATTTTTTTCTTTTCAAGGAAGTAGTTTTTCTTTACAACTTTTGCCTCTGCGCAACAAATGAAGATTTAACATTTAGAAGATGTGGTTGATAACTGAGAGCATACACGTTACTATTTTCCTAATACAAAAAAAATATTAATAACTAAATATATGTTTTATTTTTGATTGTTATGTGGATTATATAATTTTTTGATTACCCGCTTCGTAAATCTAAGTATTTCAAAATAAAGTTGCAGATTTATAGTATAGACAATATTTTACCAAAGCCGCGAAATGTAAAAATATCAAACAATATTAATTATATTTAAAAGTCTTACTCTTATTAAAAATAATTAATAGTGTTCCGTCCTAAAATGTTTAAATGTATAGCCGGAACGCTCCGGAACGGCGTTCCGGTACCTCTCTTTAGTAAAAAATTATTATGATTCCAGATTTGGGTTTGATGGATGCTGCATTGCACTCCCACACTCCACGGAAGGTTACTGTTCTGGTACCTCTATTTTTAGAAATCGAGCACTGACTATAAGTATATGCGAAGAAATAGCAAAATGTTAGGGGGTGGGTGCATTTTTTTTTTGTTTTACAGACAATGATACAAGTCTATTGTAATAAAATTCCCAGCCTTTCTAAAGGGATGTTGAATAAAGTAAATAGAGTGTAAGTTTAAGGCTGTTTTTTCACACACCGGGAAAACCAGTACCGGTGATGGCGCCGGATGCAATGCTACGGTATACATTGCCGCATCGGGCTACGTGAAAAGTTCTAATTTAATAACATTGCCACCTGCTGCCGGTGCCGTACCCGACTCCGGTTTTCCCGGTGTGAGAAAAAGCGGCCCTAATGACTGTCTTTTAACTGCAAAAATGTATTGTGGAGACAAGGGGGAGGGAGGAAAGTATGGGGAGGATTAAAACTAATGTATCAGTGCGTGACATGGAGAAGAGGGATAGACAAATAAAATGAAAAATAGCGTGGCGTAATAAATGACCGCTCTTTGTACGAATTTTTAAATCGTTTTATTACTTCCTTTCTTAAATTTCCAATTTTAAACCTTACATTTACTTATTTTAGACTTTTATAGATTACGTTATATTCAAAACAATTTTAATTGCATGGTCAAAACTTTTCCTCATTAAAATTTCCATTTTATAAGAGTTTCATTCTTTCCACGTCATCTGAGTAGAGATGGGCACATTTTTCTTATATAGTTATTGAATACAATTTGGTTAAGATATTATGTTAATGGATTTTAGTGTAGTTGTGTTGTTTATGATTTAATGATTATTATTGCTTATTTTTGAAATAGTGATTATGTATAATCATTGTCAACAGGACGTAGAAGCAGTAGAGTGGCAGTGTTTCCATGCTGGTTTCGTACAATTACTACCATTCAATTATTTTAATTTTTATTCGTCAGACAAGGACAGTGTATCACAGCGTTCTCTTCTCATTTATTAAGATGACACCCTTAATTATCGTGCGACGTAATAATATATTCATTTAAAAAATTAAATATAACAAACTAGAAAGTTAATTCGAAATCAGTTTAGAATACCTCATGCGTTTATAATAGCTTCGAATCTTATGTTGCAATTTTGAAAAATACGCATATTTTTTAAGTATATATGAGCACGCGTAAGTTGAATAAATTTTAGTTAGTTAAATAAAAGTTGTGGCCTCTAGGCACGGGCCTAATGCGTCTATTGGTAACTCCTACCTTGATTCCACCAGCACCTGAAGATATATCTTCCGTAATAAATTCATTCACGTCCTGAGACTCTACTGAGGAACCATCCGAATTTATTATTCATGTTAAGCTTGCACCTTTCTCCACTGTGGGAGGTATTCCTCTGTGTATTTGGCTGAACCGTTCACAGTATTCCATCGTACAGCACAGTTTTTATTTCACAGTCCCTCAACTAGCCTCTAATGAGATTGGCAGAAACAACAATTTTTTCCTTTGTCTTCGACCGTATAACTAACGCAAACAGTGTAATTGGAATACTATTCGAAAAACCGTTGGCCACATCGTCTCACAAAAACACTCCAACAAGTCAAGTCTATAGAGTAAAATAAGATCGTAGGAATAAAAAAGCCGAGTCAGTGTGCATTTGTAATTCTCCTCAAACAACCCATAAATAATGAAGTGGAACTGAAGAAGTTGTAAACATCCAATTAATGTTGCTATAAATTGGATCGAAATCGGAAGCATATGCCGTTCGCATACTCTTGGCATACAGCCTCCGCGATCATCAGTTCGATAGCATGTTTGGCATATTTCTCGCATACTATAAATCAGTCGGGCATACGAAGGGCATACACGTGTCATATTAATATTTTGCCTCGGGATATATTCAGTTTAAATATATTTCGTAATCAGCTATTGGAAGTTGTATTGATTAAAAAGAACCTGAAAAATTGCTTTTCGGGACATCGTGCTTCGTTTATACAAGATGTTTTATTTCTCTTTGTAGCTCAACTGTGTTTTGTTTTTTTGGTAACGTTTAAATAACAGATTTAAAAAACTTTCGAATTTTCTATATAGCAGAGCTCGTAACACTTTTTACATGTGTCCCTAGGGGAAAAGGGACTAAAAATCTTTAAAAAAAGGACCTATAAAACCAGTGGCGTAGGAACTTCATTTTTTCAGGGGGGGGCTGATTTTTTTTTTTTCAATATATATATTTTTATACAATATAAAATAGTACGGAGTTGCGAGCTATTAAACAATTAAAAAACAATCAATGTCTTAAATTTTTACAAACAAGTTTTTAACTTGTTAAATGTTTTAACTTGTATCCGTTTTTGTTTGGACAGCTTTAGAACATAAAGTGACCAGGAAAAGGTTAATAGTAATTTCGAATGTCCGTATTGTACGCTAAAATATGAATTTTTTCAGATTTGAGGAATTCGACTCTATTTAACTTTCTTTAACAAAATGTAATTTTCTAAAAGAAGAAATGTCAACTGTATAAGCTGTTTAGAAAATAGTGCATGAATCTGATGGTTTATTATTTCAAAGGGATTAAATTATGGGAAATACGATTATAACTTACGAAATGTCCACAAATAATATATTTTTTTTATTTAAAAGCGTGTTTTTTACGTTATTCTTAAAGTTACTCTTTAAAGCTTTAGCGTTGTAGCTTTCAAAGCAAATTCCCCCCCACTTTAAAACACATTTAGAATAAATAAGGGACGCTTCCTTTCGAATGCCTCTTTGTAGCAATTCTCTATTTTTACAATTTGTTTTTTAAGTAATTTTTTAAAAAAAAATAGTATAATATTAGGGGGGGCTGAGCCCCTTCAAAATAATTCCTGGGGGGGCCCGAGCACCCCCAGCCCCCCTACTTCCTACGCCTATGTATAAAACTTAAATACTCATTAAATTTTAGGTCATCAATGTTAGATACAAAATTATAGGAAAAACTCAATAGAGCAAAAAGAGTTTTAAATAAAAAAAAGCTATATTTTCTATGTAACAATACATGCTAGTCGCGCACTGGCAACTATTGGACATCTAAATGAAAAATTAGTTGCTTGTAACAGAAAAATTCAAATTGTATCTGCTCATTTAGAAATTATTGGGCATGTAACTATTGTGCGAAAATACTTTTTTAATATGTTTTCAATAATCTCACGTTTGTTTGTTTTTAATTTTAAAATTATGGTCCGAATTGAAATTTAGCAGTTATACTTATGCCACTTATGTCTATTTTACAAATAAAATGTAAATCGAACAGTATTTTTCTAATTACAATATGAGGTACTGGGAATATATATAATTACAATTTACACTTGAACCTGCTATTTATCATTCTTCTCCTAAACAAGGTCTTCATTTACATTTTGTTTTTGATACAATGCATAAACGAGATCCGGTGGTTCTGGAAGGACAGAAATTTTTTACACATGGCCCTATATTCTACACCAATGTGATTAATTACATTTGTAAAGACAAAAACAGTAAGCCTGCTCCTGATTTAACGATATTTCGAGAGTTGCAACACCCTATTAGCAGACCCAACATAAATACTAACATGAATGGTGATTTTTGTAATGGCGATTTCAAAATAAATATAATTAATATTTGGTTAAATAGGAGAGGGGAAAGGGCCAGAAATGTGTTATCATAGGCATAAAGGGGAAAAAATATTTTTGCTAAAATAAGGGACCGTATTTTTTAAAAAAAAAAGGACTTTTAGGGAAAAAAAGGGACCTGCTGCGAAGCCTGATACAGTTCTCGAACGTCTTTTGTTTCATTGTTCCAGAATTGGATTTCCTTACATTTTAACCTGTATAGTCAGACCTAATTAATGGCTATTCCCCAAATTCCACTAATTTGATTTTTAAAATTAAACGACACACATATACCTTCTTAATAAAAATGAATATATAATCAGATTATTTTTTCTTCAAAAAAATAGCTTACAATGAAAAACTAGCGTAATTTAGGGGTTACTTGAACAACACAAACCACAGCTCTCAAAAGAACTCCTTTATTCCTAACAAGCTTACCCCCCCCCCCCCCTTCCTGAACACATAGCAGGATAAGATGTGATCCACCAGCTGCTATTCGCACCTTTCTAAGAAAACCTAACTTTGGATTGCACGTGGCTTCCGTATGGAGGAACTAGTTTTCGCAAACAATGCGCCTCTTTGGTCAACAGGCAGCAGCAGGGCGGGTCCGCAATTGTCATGTCGTAGTATTTTTACACAGAATGCTCTCTATACATCATAATGAATAGGGGTTGGGTGACATAGCACGGGCTTTGGTTCAGGATCTCTCCATAAAGGAAAACCCGGGAGTCGTAATTTTGACAATGATCAGCTGACTAGGACAAGACCTGAGCAAACACCCTATGCACCTGACACAGTCGTGGGGACTTCGAGCCACGACAGATTAAACGTGCACAAATCCGCTATTTATTTAGGATGGACATTTTTTTTGCGTATGAAAATGTACGAAGCTGCAACCCCCTGATCACGACCTCGCTGCGCAGTTGAAGTCGATATTTGAACTCACAGCTCGCCAATTACGAAATTTACAACTTTACTATGGAGACCCAGTGTCTTATAAAGCTAGGAAAAGAGTATTTTAAATTAATCCGACAATAATTGTGTAAGATTTTCGAATTTATTTAAAGAATAAATCGGACAGTTGCCAGTTCCGTTCCTCCGCAATAAACATCAACCGTGTATAGGGGAATTGTGCACGTTAAACCTGCCATGATCCAAAGTTTTCACGCCTATGTTAAATGAAGTTGGTGCCAGCTCAGGTCTGTGCTCGTCATCTGAATATGTTAAAATTAAATCCTTTATTTCATAAACTAAGTGTACTTTTTTTCAAATTATCTGAAAATAAAGAAAAATATTATATCTTTTATAACATTGATTTTTAAAATTGATATAGAAAATTTAAAATATTAGATAACATCTTCCCGATGTGGATGTAGCGTATAATTCAATTATAATATTTATTCCTTACTTTAAAAATAAAAATCAAATTTTGCAGTTAGTTAGTTACTGCAATAAATTACGTTTTTACTATAAAGCACGCATTTTTATAGTTAATTTGGCAGTTGATGGAATGACATGGACAATGTTGATGGAATTGTGTACAAAAATATGCCTTTTTTACATAAGTTTCTGATTTTGTAAAAAAAAATTGTACAAATAAGAAACTTTAATTATTCCACACGGCGCAAACAAAAAGAGTTTATCTGAATTCCGTACCGTACAATCTGATAAGATTAATTATTCAATTACAGAAATCACATATTCACCTAATGTTTACCTTATAACAACCTCTTTCTTTTCCCGCTCGTATTAAACCTATCAACCATGGATTTCTATTTTCCACCATTATGTTTTCTCGTCCCCCCCCCCCCCCCCCCCATACCATTTTGCAGATTTTGTCCGAGGCCATCGTTGAACCGCTTTGTTCATTCCACTCGCAAGCGGTTTTCAATTGCCCCTGAAAACACACCTGGTGAAAGGCCGCAGTCGTACAAAAGAATGGTGCTTGTTTGTGCTTTTCTTTTCGACTGGAAACCGGGTCTGTTAGCCATTGGTATTTACTAACAAAATAAAAAACACAACCACTTCACCGACACATTTTATTTCCCCGGAATCCAGTCTAGAGTCGGGCATTATGAAAATTTAAATTGTCATTAGAGCCTTCTCAGAAACACTCACATTGTCTAACACGTGGGCTCACTGTACAATCCTACACAACTGCAAATAGTTTCCACCAACAATAAGAGTTATAGGATTTTGGAATCAACCGACCCGATTTGACTTTAGGGCACACTCTACAGCTTAGCGAATAGCAAAGGAAAGAATGTATAACATATGGAGAATTTGTATATGGGAAAGTTAATACTAACAGGATTACGAAAGACTCCCAATCTTATTTTATAATAAATTAAAACATTTAAAAAATATTTCCACAATTTTTTTTGTAAGTTAATAATCTTAATAATATAATTAATCTTACGATTTAACCCACATTTTGTATTTATAATCTGGGGCCTCCAGTTGTTCAATGCAAAAAGGCCTTTAGCTGGAAATCAGAGGATTACTAGTTCGAGCCCAGGCGTTGGACTTGACAAAGACAATTAAAAAAAAGTAGGGACTTGCGATTGGAGGGTTGCCAGTTTCGCTACAAAAATGCTAGAAAGTCGTCCTGAATATCCAACAAATTATACTGGCGTGTATATGGGACTGGTGCAAGATAAATCTGATCTCGAAACAATGTCATGACGCCTATTGAGGTCGCATGGGGTGCCATCTCAGGTTGTGTTCTCGTCATCTGACCATTCAAAAATACGAGGCATCGTTCCTGGGTCTTTCCTTCGAGATAGACCCCGAACCGTAGCCAATAGCCCAATGTGCAGCTCTAATGCGACGTGGTCGCCAATAGCCCACTGTGCAGCTCTAGTGCGACGTTATTTAACCAAACCAAAACCAAAATCTAATGCGACGTAAATTAATCGAACCAAATCGTATATATAATCTCCCGGTTGTAAACTGACAAATTGGAAGCATACAAAAAAAGTTTTTTATATTTTACTCTCTCACATTTGATGCACATATTCGCTGACGAATCGATTTAGGGGATACAGCCTCTTTCCTAGAGGTATTGATCCATGAAAGATATAACGTGCAATATCCCCTCATCACATGATACGTTTCTAATAGTATTTGTCTGGGATAGAACAAGATTAACTTGGGCATTTCAGCATGCCCAATATAAATATTACAGTTGTAAATAAAAAATCGTAGAATAATTGCTGTACGTTTAAGTAATTTCTGTAATAACTCAATGAATTTGAAAAAACTTATACAAATCAAATATTTCTTATAATCAAATGATAGATTAAAATTAAAATTTTGTAATCGAGGATTTTTAAAACTTTAAAAAAAAAAAATGCTCCTGTAAATAACGCTTTGATATATTAAAAAAGATTTCGAAAAATTAATGAATTAATTTCAAAATATAAGTTTATTCTATAAGATTTGTCATAATTTAATTTTAATAAATTTATAAATTGTTTGTAACCAATTATTAATCAATCAATAACATTTATTATTTCCAGCAAAAAAAAATCAGTAAAAACTTTTCTAAAATAATAAATTTAATAAGTAATGAAATAATTTAAGTAAAATACTATAATATTTTAATTGGATGTAATACTTTTAATTAGTACATATATAATTTAAATTTAATGTAAAAATTAAAACAGATGAAATTATTTAAATTACTTGACATATTTTAATTAGATCAAATAATTTTAATTAGTTGAAATAATTTTAATTAGATGAAATAGTTTGAATTAGATCAAATAATTTTATTTAAATGAAATAACTTGTTATTTGAAATGTATTTTTTAATGCATATTAATAAACTGAAAAACTATTAGAATTTTGTATTAAAACTTTCAATGGTCACCATCCCAATTTAAATCCGAATAAAAGGATATAATTAAACCTTAATATTTTAATTCCTTAATTTTTCCGATAAATCAGAACCAAAAATATTTTCTTTCATAACTTTTCTCTTAAGTTTTTTAAAATAGCAATTATTATATTCAGTACATTAACAGTTTCGTTCCTATTAATAATATCAACATTCCAGCTAAATATAAATTCGAATACTTAATGGAAGACAACATCTAAAATTAATTTAAAAAATCAATATTAAGTTTTTAAATCATCACTTTACGCTTCTCAAGTAGACAACTAAAAGATTGCCGTCTTCTACAAAAGTGAATAGTGTCCTTCCCCCAACAGGGGAAAGAACTTCCATATGTCTTTCAGCCCAGCCCCCAATTAGTAAGCTATGGGAGGTCTGGGGGGAAGGAAAAAAGATAAGAGACGAGAATACTCGTCGGTGCCGCTCCGGGTGTAGAAAAGCTAGACGAGTATACTCGTCCTGTGCCGCTTTCCGTACAGAAAAGTTTCCGAGATATCTCGTCGTTGCCGCCAGGAGGGTTAAGTATGCTTTTTATGGAACAACTAAAACAACCAGCATTGCATACTAAAGTTGCCTTTAATCCCAAATTATCTATCACAAACTTTTTACTGAAATCAAAATATCACAGAATCCACTCAACACACATCCCAGAGATGGATGAGGTTTTCCCAAGAATACATATTTATTAACCAAAAAATAAAGAGATTACTCCGTTCTTGTAAGCAACCTATCTCATCGATTTCCGGATCCCCGAGGAACATGAGATCACGGAAAGATCCCATGCTCACGCGATCCGGGATATTGTAGCAAATTATTCTACCTGAAAACACAATCTGAAAGGAGTTCTGGGTGATCTACGATGCAATAAATTTAAGGTTTTCTTAATCTAGAGAATTTAAGCTTCAACGGAATTGTAACGTTAGTATTCGGTATTAATTTTAGGGAATGTGACATTTATATGGGGCTCTAAAGCAATTATTTAGTCGAAGGGGCTGTAATAAAGGAAGATAAGATCAAATTATTAGAATTAAAGTAGTACGTTGAATGGTGTTGAATGAATTATTATGTTATACATTTTTCTTGAATGAAACTTTTATGATGTGATTAAATATATTAAATAAAAATGTATATACAGATTTGTATTCTAAAAGTACATTTTCCTCTGGAGGCAGAATCTGGAGGCATACGATTTAAAATGCATTGTGCGTAAACGAAAAAATATATGATAGAACAAGTGTACCAAGTGTCAAAAAAGTATAATCTGCATAAATATTGCTACCGGAATATAACGATCGCATACCAATACATTCTTACATTGTCAATGTTTCATACTTCCTGCGTACGATCCTTTTCCACATTGACATTTATTTAAAATCGTTTACGTAGTACTCTGTTCAAATACCATTTGCAAGCTTTTATATAGATATCACTGGAAAAAATCATTAAAAATGTATTTACAGATAAAATTATAAATGAAATATATAATTTAAAATCGGTATATTTTTTAAACATACAAGCGCTTATTATTCTCAATTGTATTATTTTTTTAAGCTTGTAAGCACTGATAATCGCCGGGCCGCTTAACGTCCAAATACACCCCTGTACTAATATACTTCAAGATTAATGTTTTAAATTCTAAAATTCATTTAAAATATTTAATGCGTGTTTAATTTCAGTTCTTCTTGATTATACTAACGTTTATTCATTTCTCAATATGAATCACCAATTGAGAAATAACATTACAAAAATTGGTTTTAAATAACACATTTATTCAACCAAAAATATATCTATTTTAAAAATCAATATAGGAATTTAGCTTATATGAATACATCGAATAAATACCAAGTGCAGCAAGATGATTTAATTTAAATCTTTAAATTAAAATAAAATGTAATTAACAAATAATTGAATTTATTAATTTTTTTAAAAAACATAAATCCGTCTAAATAACGTCCATCGCTGTTCTTTCAGCGGGTCCGAAAGTCGCAAGTTTCGCCTTCAAAGATAACTTACACGAAGGAATGCTAACAGCTGTGACTTGCATAGTGGACTCTGGGGATGGCCCTCTGACAACCAGGTGGCTCAAAGATGGCCAGATGCTCATGGAAGAAGAGTTAGACGCTGCAATCTTATACGCGCAGGAAGGCAGAGTGTCCACTCTTACAATCAGAGAACTGGCCTATAAGCATAATGGGAATTATACGTGTACAACAACAAATGATGTGGCCACTGGCTCATACAGTGCTGTATTGACTGTGAAAGGTAAGGATAACATTTCACAGTTTTCTTAAAATGTATGGAAATGTAATGAAAAATGTATTTACTGTTTCCTATATATTACATTTTGTGGAATGTGATGGTGCAGTACTTGACACCCCACTTTTTTATGAATGTGTGGGGTGGGTGTCAAAACCGAGCGTAGCCAAGTTGTGCATCGCACAACAAATGGTGACCCGGTAAGAAAGTTCGACACAACCTTCGAACTAGCACTTGTGACCACACGTCGAATCAACCACTGCCACGTGTTAACGCTTCACGGCATCAACCACTGCCACGTGATAACACTTTACAGCATCGACTACGGCCCACGTGATGACGCTTCACGGGCATGGCAAGGATTGCATCGCAATCAATCGTTCCTCTGTCCAAATCACTGAGCGGGGGGTCCTGTGTGGTTCATTGCTTCTACTATAGTGACTAAAAGAGGTAGTGTGTCAACCGAAGGCAAAAACTGGTTCTTCAAAGCGGGATGCTACTAGATGGCGCTGGCGATATTAGTGATGGTTGTTTTCGTCTCTCTTCAGCCTTGTTTACATTGTCGTCGGCATTAAACACTGTTTGAGAATGCGTTGATTTTTCGATAATTTAAAAAACAATTATGCCTCGCAAGTCCCAATAAAGACATTGTTTTGTTCCGGCATGTACAACTGGATATAATAATAAGGGGAATATAGATGAAAATATATTATTGTTCCAAGTGCCTAAAAGCGATGAGTTGCGGGCTAAATAGGCCAAAAACATACCACGTTCAGATAAGCCTTTGGATTTAAATTGCAGTATTTGCGAAAAACATTTTGATAAACAGTTTATTTCCCGATAGTGTGTGCATATAATCAACGGTGTTGAAGTAAAATTGCCAAGACAACGTCCGTTATTAGATAATGATACTATCCCGACCATATTTCCGAATTTGCCTAAGTATTTGTCATCTGATGTGCCAAAAAAATTTTACTGTGTGTTTATGTTACTATGATTTAGGAATAGGGATGTTTAATGCACATCCTGTACACTATTTAACCAATAATTATTGAACTCTTGAATTTGTTAAAGGAAAAGTCATGTACTTGTGACTGATGTAATCTAAACTTTTTAAATATTTTGTTTCATAATACTTTTTTTTTCTTTTTGATATATGTTTTTGTATATAATAAATGGTATTCTAATACTGATTTCTGTTTTTTTACATATTTTAAATTTAAGATAAAGAATACATTTCAAATTTTTGCATTTAAATATTGCTAACGTTATACTAAACTACTGTACTTCTTTCTGAAAACTAATTCTAAAATAAAATAATAATCAGAAAATTTATTTAGTTTTTCAATTTATGTACTAATGTTAGGATTAATAAAAGCTAACTTATTGAATTTTGATTGACCTTTTCGGAAGTAAAAAAAAATACATATTATATAAAAATTGGTTATTTAACAATTTTAATTTCAGCTAAAAGTAACTATCTTCTCTTTTTCTAATTTCAATTCCTTATTAAATGAAAAAAAAATTAAACTGCTTTTACTTTAGAATATTAAAAACTTTATATATAATAACTTTATATATATATATATATATATATATATATATATATATATATATATATATATATATATATATATATATATATATATATATATATATATATATATATATATATATATATATATATATATATATATATATATATATATAAATTAATAGTGAAAGGTGACTTTAAAGTGGACATTCGTGATTCATTGGTACCAGATTATTTAGTTTTAATTCGCATTTCAGAAGTATTTACTATTATTTAACTTTCTAAGACATATTATAATTTTTTTCACTTGTATCAAAGTCCCTATTATATATTTTTATTTTATTATAAGCAATAACATTAATATTTATCAATGGGAATCACGAGATATCACCAACAGTAACGCTTACAGCGCCCCTATCGGTGTCCCGTTCCGAAGCAAAATTAAATTATGTGCTACTTTGGATGGATGTTTGATTAAAAAACATACTCTTCAATTTATGGATGATGATAAATTATCCTGATTTGTGGATAAGAATTACTTATGGAGAATTGCAGCGTAATGTGTGTGACATTCTTTCCCTTCCTTCCCCCCGACAACATTTTCGGTACATTTGTAATTGTTTTGACTTTAAAACAACTGCACTTTTGGAAATAACAAATTGATATATGTCAATGATGTCTTCAGATATAATTATAGAATATCAATGGATTTTTTTTTTACTTTGCATGGATACTGATATATACATTTTTAATTTTACATGGCGTGTGTGACTATTTTATATTTAAATATCTTTGCATTCATGCATCGTAAAAAAATTACAATGATATTAATTATAACCCAAATCATCAATGCTATTTATCAATTTACTGTTTCCTAAATTGCAGTTGTTTTAAAGTTAAATTAATTACAAATGTGCTGACAATTTTGGTTGGGGGGGGAGGGGAGAGAATTGTCACATACGTTGGAAAAGGACATTTAAAAATTAAAAATTAAGTACACATAAATAAATATGTTATTAGTACTAACATTTTTTATTTACATACCTTAAGAACTAGGATACCTACACCTACATACTTTAAAAAAACAAGGGTATTTTTAAAAATAATTTTCGAGTTTTAATTAATGAACTATAAATTGTAAATTATATATTCCACAAATAATGTTATACAAATTTATATTAATGTTTTTATAGTAAATAAACTTATTTTTCTTTTAAATTTAAATTTACGTTTATAGTTCCACCTCGATGGGTTTTGGAACCTAGTGATATTACAGCTATTTCTGGTCGGCCAGCAAAAATCAGTTGTCAAGCAGATGGAGTTCCCCATCCTCATATTCGGTGGAAAAAAGCAACAGGTGGGTATAATTATACAATAAAAAATGTATATCCTACAAAAATTGACTTTACCTAACAAGTAAGTCTATCAAATTAAAAATATATTTAAAATAATTCTAATTCTCAGAAAGGATATCTCAGAATCAGAAGCTCTTTCGAAAATTACTTGTCTGAATATATATTTCGTTGCCTTATATGAATTAAGGAAGTAAATTAGATTATTATATTTAAAAACCATAAGAAAATTATTTAAAATAGTCGATGTCGCAATATAAATGCATAATTGTTGGAAGTAGGTTAAAATACCAGAAAAAATAACTTTTGTCTTAAGTCTGGATATCATTGTCTAATGTTAAGTTCAAGTTAGAACTTTAGTTGTACCAAGTTATGAAATATAAAGAAATATGATGGTCCATTAACATTTAAAAGATCATATCAATGTATAATCAAACATACAACTTTTTTTCGTTTTCTCCAAAATACCATTATATGAAATGTTACCTTTAATTTCTTAATCCCTTGATTTATGTGAACTGATTTACTAGAAATATGAAAAATATATGTCACATATTAATTCTCCATTCAATTAATTCTCCATTTTGTGCTACCTTAACGATAAAAATATTTTTTTGGATAAATATTTTTTTATATTTATTACATATAGTGTAGTTATCATCATATATATTTTTTGTTGTAAAGATCCTTTTTACAGCCATTATATTATATCCTACTTTCATCTCATAAATATCAATGATTTTTTAAATACGTTTAAAATAATTCATTTAAACGTCTTTTTAAACAAACCATTGATAATGCTGCCATCTATGAATGAACAGAAACGTTAACTCTTTTTGATTTTTTGGCTATTAGAAATACGCTAATATATTTTTGTCTCGAAACGAATGTGAACATGATGTGTGGGTGTGGGTGTGTTCATGCGATAATTATTGCACAATCATTCTAGTTACATATAAAATCCAATTATTTTTTCAATATTTGAAATGAGTTAAATTTATGTTTTAACTCAACTGAAACGTAAAACATGGAAGATGGACATTCTAAACTACTCACCAAAGAAAATCAAAAAGGAATTAAGAGCAGCTCTGCTTTTGACAGGATCAAGCATTTCTTACTTTTTAAAAATTGTTTTAAACGTCAAAGCAAGCGAAACTTTCGCTTCAATTTTTTAGTGGATAAAAATGGAACGTAAAAATGTTGGTACACAATTTAACTGAACGAAATAAGACACGTCACAGTAACTGTCAGTTTTTTTCCCCCTTAAAACCGTCAATCCCTTAAATTTAATTAAAATAAGGGCGAACTTTCGCATTATTAAGGCTTGGTTGAATAATTTCTGCAACAATGCTTTGAAACATAAGTGAAAAAAGAAATTGTATGACAATTGAAAAAAAAATTACACTCTAAGTTTAAGCAGGAATTATAAAGAAAATAATGTCTTAAAAGTAAACAGAAATGTGAAACTATTTCCATAAAATGATTTAGAATAGATTTGTATTTATATATATTTACGATTTAAATTAATAATTTGTATTATATTTCAAAGCCTATAAAATATTATAACTTATTTTATTGAATTTGTTTTATTAAAATATAAGCTAATATACGTTTAATTTTTTTTAATAACAGTAAATGCATAAATTGTTTATCTTATTACGATAATGAAAAGTGTTGATGAATATGTATTAATAAAAAGTTGCTAATATTAAATATGTCACTATGTGTTTATTTAAAACTACATATAAACTTGTTTTATAAAAAAAACTACTTAAGTTATATTTAAGGAGATGAATTTTCACATTGATTAGGTAAATAAATTCAGTTTAATTACAACTACAAAATAAATTAAATATGGCATACTTTAAAATTTTAGAAAATAAAATTAAAAAATACAAATAGAAATGTATTTAATTTATTACTTTAATTACAATTCAGTTCTGAAATGAAATGTAAGCTATTCACTTGCCTTCCAACCAAAACGAATACCTGTTTTGTTTCTACGTTATATATAATATTTACGACTTATATATATATTTTAATATTTACCTATGAATTAACGAAAATTATTTATTAATTAAAACTGTTATTATTGACATTAGAAATGTAAGGGCGAATATTCAATTATATTGAAAAAAATTCAGAACCCATGCACAAATTATATTACTAAAATTAGATTTTCAATTCAAAAGGATTTTGAAATCAGTTTGCTTGGTGTTTTTTACGTTGTAAGTTACTTGTGACATTAATAAATTATTGCAGCTCATATTTTTCTTTTTAAATGAATTTGAAACTCAGCTCCATTTAAAAACTAATACTTAATAAAGTTGCATATTTTAATATTTAAAACAAATAGGATTTACATTTGCCAAAAATTATTAACATTTAAAAAAAAACTATTCATAAATATTTTAACAAATAATTAATAACATTAAAAATAAACAGTTAGTATTTTATACAATGATTTAAATTTTTCTTGAATATTTTATACTAGTCCCAAGTTGTTGTTTTTCGATTAAAAATATTTCTGTCAATTGAGAAAGTGCTTTAATGATTTTTAAAATATAAAAATATAATCCAATAATATAAACTAATATTTTATTAACTAATATCCTGATAATATAACAAATAAACAAATATTCCGATTATATTAGATGTAATATAATACTCCAATAAAACTAATGTTATTATTAATGGAATATAATACATATAGATAACTTAGATTGTATTACATATTAGTTATTATATGAAAAATAAAATCGATTAATTGAAAGTTCAAGTGGGCGATGGTGTTAACTGACACAAAATTCCTTTTCTAAGATAAATATATTTTTCACTGACAACAATCTTGAAGAAAAGGGTCGGTTTCTGTTGAGAATCCACTATTTGTTGCCAAGGTAAAAATTGGCACGATACCTTTTTCCTATTCATCGTGGTGGTAGGTTAACAAAATTGGCGCGGTTTCACACATTTGGCAATTAGGTTCGTTTAATGAAATCGAACCATTATAAGTTAAACATATATATTTTCACTGACTCTGTATCTGATAAGCAGATCCATACAAACAGCTCCATAAACAGCTTTTGCACAAACAACAATCTTGAAGAAACGGGTCGGTTTCCATTGAGCATCCACTATTTGTTGCCAATATAAAAATTGGCACAATACCTTTTTCATATCCATCGTAGCGGTAGGTTAACAAAACAGGCGCGGTCTCGTACATTTGGCAGTTAGGTTCGCTTAATGAAATCGAACCATTATAAGTGAAACATATACTTTTCACTGCTCTGTATTTACCAAGCCAAGCATATATATAGAAATTTGAGAGAAGCCGCTTATTTTCTTAAAGCTTTTATCTAAATCAAAATTAGATTTTCTATTTTCAAAAACTTTAGTTAACCATTCAATTATTAAATATATTATCATATAAATCATAATTTTTAAAAGAAACTAAGTGAAAATATACTAAATCTGTTTAACTCTATGTTTAGTCAAAATTTCAGTATATATGGAAGATGTTTTATAGTTGTAAATATATTTTCATAAGTGTTGGATTTAAACGGATTATTTATATAATAGGAAAATATTATTGAAACAATGAATATAATCAAACCTATTCGTGGGAATGTTTAAAAATATATCTCAACATTTGGTTGAAATCTTTCTTAAATAAAACATTTGTTACTCTTCGAAAGCGGACACAGGGAAAAATTGTCACAAATTTAAAATATTCAATACATTCGAAAATGAAAAACACAAAATTTATCTAGGGAAAAAAAACCGTCGCACTGGTAAAGTTGCGAAAATGGAAAAAGTAAGCAAATAAACAAATATTACTCGCGCTCAGATATTTGAATTGCAAAACTTTTTTTTTCGTTCTTCAGTATTTCTTATCTAAAGCCAGCGAACTGCTGTGCATGTTGGAAATGTGTAACGTTTTAAAAAAAATCAGATGGTGTGTTGTTTACCTTTAGGTTTTGGCAGATATGGATAGTTTTCTTTAACTTTCATTTCAAAATATGGCGGAGAAATATTGGTATAAGTTATTCATGAAATGATGTAAAAAACAAAAGGATCGATCATTATAACCATGATTGTTAATCATAACTAACACATTTGAAAACTTTCTTATAAACTTCACATATAAATATATAAAAATTATTAATATTAAAGTATTGTTTTAATATAACTTTTATTTTACATTTAAAATGTAATTTTTTTTATGTATAAGTATATTAAATCGTCTTAAACTTGGTTTAACTAATAAATTAGAGTATATAAGGTTTCAGGATTTGTATTGATATATGCATATATTTAACCGACTGACGCTCAAACAATTTGTGGATTTGTATAGTATTTCTTTTAATTTTGTATATTTAAATAATTTTCACCGGATACGCTATGTTATATATATATATATATATATATATATATATATATATATATATATATATATATATATATATATATATATATATATATATATATATATATATATATATATATATATATATATATATATATATATATATATATGCATATATATATAAATTACTTCTGACCAACTCCCTTTTAGGTTTAAATATTAACATTTTGCACTAAATTATCAGCTTTCAGGTAAGTGAGGTACAATAAACGAACTATTCTTTCACTGTTTACTTTTATTCAAAAATATCGAGAACAGTAAATCCTGACATTTCTTTATATATCTTCTAGTTTGTTTCTTCCCTGACTCTAGAGTAAAATATTATTTGTATCATCTAGTATCTCCAAAACATTTTAAGAACAATAACTTTATCAACTGTTATGTAAAAATAAAGTGAATAAAAATGTTCTTTACGAGGTAAACAACCCTTAAATACAATTAAGACTTTTTGAAAATATTTTCAAAGTTAACCCAAGCAGTTTTATTTGAATGTCTACTTTTATAAATAATCATAAAAGTCCTACACATTTCAATACATCAAAAGGATTAACTATAAAGGAATATACTAACGAGGTTACTAAATTATGTTTTTAAAACACTTCCAACAATGAATTTGCATACGTATCGGAAACTAACATTATTAATCATTTATAATTATACACTTTGTAGAATTATTTTGATCACCAAGACAACTTCAGTAAATTGACAGCCGGAAAATAGGCGTACTACTTATGATAATTATGTAAAATATGTAAAAGTTATTTTATTTTTGTATTTCAGGTCATCCTCCTGATCAATTTAAAACAATTGTAAGCAGTTCGCATGTTCACATATTAGTCAACGGGTCGTTAAACTTCCCAAGTGTGGAGCCATCCGACGAAGGATACTATCTCTGTGAAGCAAACAACGCTGTTGGAATGGGCCTCAGTACTGTCGTTAAGCTTACAGTTCACAGTAAGTGTCAATATCTATATATATCGATCATTTTATAAATCTATTCAGTAAAACCAATTTATTCACACACACACACACACACACACACACACACACACACACACACACACACACACACACACACACACACACACACACACACACACACACACACACACATATATATATATATATATATATATATATATATATATATATAAATATATACGTATATATATATATATATATATATATACGTATCATCGTATATATATATATATATATATATATATATATATATATATATATATATATATATATATATATATATATATATATATATATATATATATATATATATATATATATATATATATATATATATATATATATATATATATATACACCCCCCCCTAACCAATATATATATATATATATATATATATATATATATATATATATATATATATATATATATATATGTGTGTGTGTGTGTGTGTGTGTGTGTGTGTGTGTGTATGTATCTTATTTATAATAACATTTTTTTTCTCCATAAAATTACCATAATTAACTTTACATTTTTACATCAAAATATGTTTCATAACCAAAATTATTTCTACACTGTTGAAAGTTATTACGACCTTGCACAAAAATTTGGTACCCATTTAGCTGCAAATAACATTTAGTGCTAAGTTTCACTATTTTACGGTGCTACTACGAATAACATTTAGTGGTGAAACGTTGCACCAAAACTCATAACGTTGCATAAAACTCAAAATTCGAGTTTTCTTATTACTTTATAGTAGTACTATTTTAGTATCAAAGCTGGCAACCCTAGGTCATAACTCTTTTTCTTTCCTTTATTAAGTCCACCGATCGGGCTCGAACTAGAAATACTCTGATTCATAGCTGAACGACTATATCCAGTGGGCCGTGGAGCCCTTTGTTCGTCGGTGTCTTTCTTGAATGTGATCCTTCGGCTTGTTAACGTAGCGACAGCTAAAATTTCGGTTACAACTAAAGCGGTTTAACCGATTATCGGTGAAATCTCCTCTTTTCATGGAAAGGATTTTTAGTTCAACACAGATTCCGCCATTACATGGTGTAATTTGCTGCAGACCTCTCTTTTACAACACGATATGATACATTGTTGAGCTGAATTGTTTACAGTGTAACATTTAGAATAATGCAATGCATAAAAATATCAATGCAAAAAATCAAATATCAAAAATATCAATAGAAAGTAAGACGTTGCAAAGGAAATACAATAAATTTTGTTCATTGTCACATATGTCTCTTTTAAAGGCAGCATTTCTGACAGATAAACACGTTCTTTTGATCGAAAGACCTGCACATTATCTAGCTTTGTCACTTTATCTGTGACTTTTCCTTTTTTCTTAACATACGGATATACCAAGATTTGACATTTCAGGCAAATTGAACAGGGAACATGGCAAGTATCTGATAATAATAACAAATATGCGTTTTATTTTTACGTTTTGTTTCCGTAAATTTATTTTAAAAATATTTTGTTGAATTAACATCTGTCAAAACTTTAAGCAAATATGGAAAAAGAAGACTGGAAATAAGTATGTTTTTGCTAAATGTACAGTAAGTTACACTTAAACGTAAACTTCCTATTTTTTATTTTATTATTTTTGTAATTTATATATTTTTATAGTATATATCGGGAAAATAATAACATTTAAATAAACTTTAAATTAAAGAAACTGAAATTAAATTGAATTAAAATAAAATGTAGTGGATTAGACTAGCCTATATTTAACAATTAAATTAAATTAAATTAAATTAAATTAAATTAAATTAAATTAAATTAAATTAAATTAAATTAAATTAAATTAAATTAAATTAAATTAAATTAAATTAAATTAAATAAATTAAATTAAATTAAATTAAATTAAATTAAATTAAATTAAATTAAATTAAATTAAATTAAATTAAATTAATTTAATTTAAATTAAATTAAATTAAATTAAATTAAATTAAATTAAATTAAATTAATTAAATTAAATTAAATTAAATTAAATTAAATTAAATTAAATTAAATTATGTTTTAAATGAAAAAACAAACTCCTCTTTTACAAAAATCCCGTTTATCGAAAATTGACATTCGCTTATTACCTGATAATTTAATCAATAATCCAATATGAATTTTCAAGTCTCGGGAGCAATATTAAGTGTCCTTATTTCAAGTATTAAGATGAAACTGGAGAGTCTTTCGCATGAGAAATTGGATTTTATATAAGTTATAAGGATCCTCTTGAATTTTTCACAAGAAACATACTACACAAGGCATAGTAAGATAAGTTTATAGAACCCACTTATAAATTAATGTATTCCAAATTTAAAAATGGGAAGTTAAACACGAACTTTGCGTAATTAATTTGTTGTATCGTAGTTTCTTAGATTAAAATAGTTTGAACGTATTATACTATTGATTTAATTTTATGTTTATTTGGCGTTATATTTTACAATGCCCACTTCGTATTAAACCAAAGTTGTTTACAAATGGATGTTTGATATTATGTTTAATTTCGCTCTTCATAGTTTTAGATTTCGGATACCACTTCAATATAAATGTTGACTAAAGAAGGAAACACTAATACAAAATCGCTAAAATTAACTTACTTTTAGTTATCAAATGTATTTAACTCTAACATAAAACTCTAAGAAAAATTGAATTCGCACTTGTAAAAAGTGGATATGTCACAAAACTTGTATTTTACAGGAAATATCAAAAGGTGTATCACTTCAATTGTAGTGTCCACAAACTAAAGAAACAATCATATTCTCTGTTAAAAATGTCAGAACAACTATGTACCATACCTTGGAGCAAAACAGAGGTCTGCAGAAAATTACACCATATAATGGTGGAATCTAGGTTAAAAAAATAATCCTTTATCGGGAAAAAAGCGGAGGTTTCACCGATAATTGGTTCGACCTCTTTAACTGCAACCGAAATTTTCGCTGTCGTTACATCAACAAGCCAAGAAATCCCTTCCAAGAATGACAACAATGAACAAGGGCCTCCCTGGTCCAGTAGTTAATGGCGTTCAGCTATAAATCAGATGATTCCTAGTTCGAGCCTGATCGGTGGACTTGACAGAGAAAAGTTAAAAAGTTGTGGTCTACGGTTGTCAGCTTCTCTACAAAAATACTACTACTAAAATGCTAAGAAAAGGAAACTCGAATTTTGAGTCTTATGTAACATTATGAGTTTTTGTGCAGCGTTAAAACAAATCATTTAGGTAAATATTAAGAAACTAAAATATATTTCGTATTAAAAGGAATTTTCAATTCTACAAGATAATTCATATATTATACAGCGTACTTTTGAAAAACTGCTTTCATATTATTAAATATATTCTTTATTCAAACGGGGATTTGGTTCCACGGTGAAACCCACAGTTACATGCAGTGATTTACGAAATCTAAAAACTAAGTAAAGCTTACTCTAAAACTCTCATTTTTCTCCTCCAGTATTCAAGATCCCTTAGGTAATACGTTCAATTTACTTAACAAAAGGAAAGTAAGGGAAAATAAATAAGTGAATCTCGGCTTAATTCTTTCGTCTTGAGAGAAACTTTGTACAGCGAAAGAAAATCAGCAATATATAAGCAGGAGTCTTCGGAATTATCAAGCGAAAACATTTCGTCAACTCCAGGGGAGAATTTGAGCTGGAGTTAAAGAACTGATACGAATGCAAATTTTTCAGTTTGCGAGTGTGCGATTTGGATATATTTATATTGGACTAGATTTTTGGAACGAAAGTGGAGTTGTGTAGTTTTAGAAGTGGTTGATTTAAAAATTGATGGAGAAAATACCCGATGCATTTTGTTAAATAATGATTTTGTATAATTAAAATTTAAAAAATATATTTACAATTCAAACTATAGAACACTTTCCCTTAAAATAACTATTTTTGTAAAAATTTTACGCATATTTAAAATGTATTTGGCGCATTCCAGCATGACGTGTGTGACAGTCATACCACATGTGTTAGCACATTTGTTATTATTTTGATTTTAAAACAACTGCAATTTTGGAAATAAAAATTGATATTTGGCAGTAACTTCTTGAGATGTAATTAATATCTTTAAATTTTTATCAATGCATAAACAAATAATATTTTTTAATATTATGTGCGTGTGTGACCTATTTACAAACAAATGAGTCACACTCGTCATGTAAAATAAATTAAAACTGTATATCTATATATTCACGCAACGTCCAAAATTTCCAATGATATTTATTATTTCTTAATTATACATCAATGCTTGTTATTGTTTTTTTTCTCCAAAATTGCAGTTGTTTTAAAGTAAAAGTAATTACAAATGGACTAAAAAAATTGGTATGAATGTCACAAGCGGCACTTTTGGAAAGATCCAATTATACGTATTTAAAATGTATAATTGGAGCATTTCAGCGTGAAGTATGTGGCATTCATAGGACTTTTTTTTATCCAACTCTTGTAATTATTTTGACTTTAAAATAACACCAATTTTGGAAACGAAAACATTGATATCTGTTATTGACGTCTTGATATATAATTAATCTATTTGAGTTTTTTATACTGTATGAATACATATATATACATTTTTAATATTGCGTGACGTGTGTGACCCATTTACAAACAAATGAGTCACACACGTCACGTAAAATTGAAATTGTATATCTCTGTATTCATGCAACATAAAACAATCAATGATAATAATTGTATCTCAAGACACATCAACACTAGATATAATTTTTTTTTTCTCCAAAACTGCAGTTGTTTTAAGTCAAAACAATAACAAATGTGCTCAAAAATATTGTGTGAAGAAATTAATGCTCTGCAACTCTAAATACCATAACAGCTTGCTTTACAGAAAAAAAAATAAAAAAAAGTGATTGTATTTAAATATTTTTTAATAAAATAACACACCTTTTATTCGGTTTTTGTCGTCTGCTGTAGATTTGTTTTTTAAGGGGACACAGTACCCTAAAAAGTATCAAAACATCGATTTTTTTTATTAGCTTAAATTACCTTTCCAATATTTCTATACATGTATGAAAATTTTCAGTGTTTAATTTAAAATATTTAAGAAGTTATTTGCATTTATATTGGGTGACAGCAGGCTAAATGTGCTTACAAAGCTGAAGGATTTAATTATTTTTTTAATTTTTTTTTTTTAAACTTTTAAATGGTGAGTTCTTAAATGTACTTTCATGTAAATGAATAGAAAACTCCAAAATTAAACAGAAAGAGCTTGTACTTATGGAGTTATATATATTTTAATGTTATATTAAAAAATGCATTGAAGTTTAAGTTGAAAGACAGTTCTTTCAAAATTAAAAAAATGACCAAGTATAAAAGTATTTGTTAATAAATATACTTATATTGATGCAAAGTATGATATATTTTGATAACAGTATGATACATTTACCATAAATACCTTTTTTTTACATTTGAAAACTTTAAATCACTTTTTCTCAGTGTTCATTTTTAACGCATTTTACTGCATATGAAATGTTAAGGCTTTTTTTGTAATAGAGATAGAGATTCAATTTTTTTAATGAATATTATCATATATGTGTTTGACATAATTGGGTATGGGATAAGCCCTATGACACATAGTTTTATTTTTAAAAATAATTCAAACAGAAAATTTTAGATTTTTCAGGTTTTTTTGGCTTTTGAGAAGAAAAAAAATTATATAAAATCTAATTTTAGTACTATTTAATATTCAATGCCCAGTTTTGTTTATTATATTTCAAGGAATACGAAAACAAAATTTAGTGATAAAAAATTAAAAACTAAAAAAGTAGTAGGAAATTTAAAAAACAGCAAAAACATTTAAAAAAAATTAATTTTGAATTTATTAAAAAACTTTTATGAAATTTTTTTAACAATTTTGTCATTAATTATATATTAAAGTATTTTGCAATCAAAAAATAAAAATATATAGTGAAAATAAAAAAAAATGTGAAAGGGTACCGTGTCCCCTTAAAAGAACAAAATATTTCCTAATAAATACTTGTAGTTTTAATCGACAAGTATATGTTCAGATACGGAATAAACATGTTTGTTATAAAAAAAATTACTTGTGATTGTTGTCGATGTCATGAAATGTCAGTTAGTAGTTGTTACTAACCACGATGAGTTTTAACTACAAAACATTTACTTAAACCGGAATTATCTTACAGGAAATTGTTAAGTATTTTTTTTCTCGTTAGTACTGGTATTATTAATGGGACTACAATAAAACTAGTAATAACTAGGAAATTCGGGTATTGACTGATTTCGGATTTTCATGGTAACATAAAAATATACAAATCTTTTTTTACGTTTGAAAGTAACATTTTATTATTTGGAAATAGCATTTTGTAGAATATCCGATTTGCGTCATTAATGTAAGTTACATTTATTTGTTTTAAAAATGATATACAAACTTTAAATACAAAAAATTATATAGTAATAAAAATATTAAAAACTATATTTTATTATTCACCCTTGAAATAGTAAAAATTACTTGACTTTTTTCCTCTGTTTTTTACCTAGATTTATTTTTAATTTATTTATTTCAAAACTACAATTTTTGATATTTTATTTTTCCAGGCGCTCCACAGTTTCAATTTAAGTTTAAGGTACTCGGAACACGTCGGGGGGAGAAAGCTCTTCTGGAATGCAGTTCCTATGGAAATAAACCCATGAATTTCGTTTGGAGAAGACAAGGAACCGTTATTGAACCATCCAGTGAGCCCAGGTAAGAATTATCTTTCGCAAAATTCATCTTCTCTAAGATTTAAATGCAGCAGCAGTCTACTTCTATTTAATTAAATATTAAATCAAAACTTTGAAGATTGCGAGATTTAAATATTTTTCACGTATGAAGTCAAACTGTTTGGTTACAGTGTTTATAAATTGCTTTATTGAATTATAATCAATATTAAAATATAAATTGGAAAATTCGCATAATGCTTAATAGAGAATATATTTTTTAAGATTTAAAATTTTAAAATACTATCATTTCCTTATATTTATTTTGAGATATTCGCAGGGTCATAGTAAATAAACTGGACCAACCTTGTTGGTCCCTTGAATCTGTTGTTGGTCGTCAATATTTGTATTTATAATTGCTCTAATTAAAAAAATATTTTTGCTAACATATAAATCCGATCGTCTAATAGTTTGTAAATTTAAATTACTTGTTATTTGTACGTTAGTATTTAAAACGGAATTACTAGATAAAATTAATCGTTTATAAATATGTTAACAAAATGTTAATATTTATATACATTTCCCATTTTATTCCTTTATAAAATTTATATTAAAATAAACATTTCTTTATTTGACTTTTAAATATTTAAATACATTATAATAGTAAATTTTTAATAAAGGAAAATATATGAATATATATATAATTTCTATAACCCTTTTACAATGCTATTAAATTTACATTTTATTTCCCGTAACGTATCTATACAAAAATTCATACATATTATTTATATGAAAATTAACTTTGCCATCAATTGCTAATGTTTATAGAATAAACTAAAGTTTTGTTTTAATAAATATGATTCATAGGTTAAAAATGTATAAATATATTTAGAATACTCCAAGTATGCAATCTTTGATAATAATTAAACTCTTAGAAAAGTCCTTTTTCGTATCTTGAAAAAAACTCCTCTCAAACAAATTGAGTGCATTTATCTTTTCTTTCGAAGAAACAAAAGTTTTTTTTTATCATATCCAAGATATTTGTGCTTGACTGACAATCTAAAGAATTCAATTTAGTGTTTAAATTTCGTTTATTTTTTTTCTTTCTTTGAATAATTCAGAAGCTATCGCTTGTGTTAATCAATGTTTACAGAAGCATAGTCGTTGAGACTTGACGTTTTCTTTCATAAGCGACATTCTAACCTCTGCATAGAAGATTAAAATTAATCGAAAAACTTTAAGCGTGAATCGGAGAATAAAAAGATATCGCCGGATTTTTAGGTATTGTCTTTCTTCTTTTTATAATATGCGCTAGGATGAAGATAAGAAAAATAATACCTCTTAAGATTATCTGAAGGGTTTTTGTGTAAGTGTCCTTTATTTATGACATGATAACTTTGATTTTAAGGAATAATTTAATGAAATTGTTTTCGCTTTTATTTTTTGAGTTAAATTGGATTATGTATTTTTATAGTTTTGAGATCGTTTAATAAAATATAATTGCTTAAATTAAGTGACACTCATTTGAAAATTTATTTTGGTTTAACATATTTAAATGTTTTCAATATTATATATATATATATATATTTAATTAAATTTGTGAAAATAATCTAGATGATTAACACATATGATGCATTATCAAAAATAACAATTTATATATTTACATAGAGCTGATTGAGAATAAATTATCTATGAAACTTGAATATGCGAAATGTTTTGCATTTAGTACTTTAGTAATGTATTACACAGTAATGCTGTTTATGACAAAAAAAAATTGAAAATAATCTAGATGATTAATACATATGATGCATTATCAAAAATGACAATTTTTATGCTAAATTATTATTGAAAAAATACTGATTGAAACAAATAATGAACTACACGATAATATACGAATGCAATTTATTAGACGGTTTCACATACTTTTACTTCAATTGCTATGAATTTTAATACTTCACTGCAAGGTAATTACTTTTAAAGCAATTTATGTTATTTACAACAACTGCAGATGCATTACAAAACTTTATAATAAATAATTATTTAAAAAATACTAATTATAACAAATAATGATATACAAGTATAATAAAATAATTTCTACTAAAAAGATGAATCAAGCTTATTAGATGTCATTAATTTTAAATTAATTTTATACATGCTTTAAATGAGTTCCATGGAACTTTTAAAAAAAATATATCACAGTGATCTAAATACATCAACTCAGTTTTTGTCAAAAAGAAATTCAATCTCTCTTCTAAAAACCAATATATTAAATAAGAAATAAAAAACTTTACTTACAATCCATTGGCCGAATTTTATCAATAAAAACCCCAAACAACACATACTTTAAAACTTCCCCGAAAACTTCCCTTAACTTTGAAACCAATTACGTCTATTCTATTAAAAGATCCAAACGGGATAAAGATCAAATTAAATATGTCAATCCCCTGTTATGTTCTAGAATAATAAGGCAGTCCTCCTCACCCCCAAAAAGAATCCAATTTTGTTTCTTTGTGCAGCTACAAAAGCTAAATGACAGGCGCTTGTGATTTTAAATTACGCACTCACGTACATTGTATCGGAAACCCAATTAATACCGGCACCGGCATTCATCAAAGGTTTTAGAAAGTGACTTTTAGCCGATAAAATAAAACAGGAAAAAATCCCAAAATTTCCCTTTACAATCCCCCCCAGGAGTGATTTAATCTATAGGTATATGAGTGCGGCATCCTATATATTAGATACAGGCTGCTATTTTATCCTATATTAGATACAGGCTGGTGAACGAAGAGCTGGTGGATGGTGATAGAACGAAATTGATTATCGAGAAAGCCGAGAGGAAAGATTCGGCCCTGTTCACGTGCACGGCCGTTAACGACTACGGAGAGGACTCGATGAACGTGCAATTAACGGTGCAAGGTTAGTCACGTTAATGAAACTTTTTTGAATTATAGGAACATAAGATTAAAAAATGACGATTTATTTGGTTTTTTTTTATATGTGGAGGGATAATTGTTTGATATTCCTTTTTATATTTGTATCTGTGAGGAGTAGGAAAGTGATTATGTATAATTAAGTCGTAGTTTGCGACGTAGCATGTACGAATATAGTTGTTTTTAAGAAATGTATGTTATAATTTTTAATTTTTATAGTATTATTGTTTTAAGGTATAAACTGTATTACATTTAATCTTAAGATTTCAATTATCTATGAACAAATTTGGAATTATTTCTTGATCTACGAAGATGACTCGATGAACGTACAATTAACGGTGCAAGGTTAGTCACGTTAATGAAACTTTTTTGAATTATAGGAACATAAGATTAAAAAATGACGATTTATTTGGGGGTTTTTATATGTGGAGGGATAATTGTTTGATTTTCCTTTTTATATTTGTATCTGTAATGGTTAGAAAAGTGATTATGAATAGTCAAGTCGTAGTATGCGAGATACCATGTACGAAGACAGTTGTTTTTAGGAAATTATAAACTTTATAATTTACATTTTTTATAATTTTTAATTTCTATAATAATTTCTTAATTTCTAACGGTGCAAGGTTATTCATGTTAATGAAACTTTTTGAATTATAGGAATAAAAGTTAAGAAAATGATGATTTATTTGTTGTTGTTTTTTATATGTGGAGGGATAATTGTTAGATTTTCCTTTTTAATATTTGTAACTTTAAAGTGTAGAAAAGTGATTATGCATAATTAAGTCGTAGTTTGCGACATAACATGCATTAAGACAGTTGTTTTTAGGAAATTAAAAAACTTTTTATATATATATTTTTTATAATTTTTAATTTCTAACGGTGCAAGGTTAGTCATGTTAATGAAACTTTTTTGAATTATAGGAACATAAGATTAAAAATGACGATTTATTTGTTTTTTTTATATGTGGGGGGATAATTGTTTGATATTCCTTTTTATATTTGTATCTGTAAGGAGTAGGAAAGTGATTATGTATAATTAAGTCGTAGTTTGCGATGTAACATGTACGAAGACAGTTGTTTTTAAGAAATGTATATTATAATTTTAAAAATTTATAGTATTATTGTTTTAAGGTATAAACTGTATTACATTTAATCTTAAGATTTCAATTATCTATGAAAAAATTTGGAATTATTTATTGGTCTACGGAGAGGACTCGATGAACGTGCAATTAACGGTGCAAGGTTAGTCACGTTAATGAAACTTTTTTGAATTATAGAAACATAAGATTAAAAAATTACGAATTTTTTTTTTTTTAATATTTGAAGAAATAATTGTTTGAGTTTCTTTTTTATATAGTATGTAGCTGTAAGAAGTAGAAAAGTGATTATATGTAATTAAGTCGTATTTTGCGACATAACATGTACGAATACAGTTGTTTTTAGGAAATTATAAACTTTATAATTTACATTTTTTATAATTTTTAATCCCTATAACAGTTTCTTAATTTCTAACGGTGCAAGGTTAGTCATGTTAATGAAACTTTTTGAATTATATACATATAAAGGTAAGATACATATAACATAAGATTAAAAAACGACGATTTATTTGGGTTTTTTTATATTTGGAGGGATAATTGTTTGATTTTCCTTTTTTTTATATTTGTAGCTGTAAGGAGTAGGGAAGTGATTATGTATAATTAAGTCGTAGTTTACGACATAACATGTACAAAGACAGTTGGTTTTAAGAAATTATAATTTTTATAATTTACATTTTTTAATTTCTATAGTATTATTGTTTAAAAGTATAAAATACATGTATTACTTTTTATTGGTCGGTATTTTATGTGATGTGTTTAGCAGGAGGATTATGAGGATAGAACACAAGATATAAAAGATAATTACAGTTCAATATACAACACAAAATCCTTTCCGAGAATACAAAAACATGCATTTTAGTATGAGAATTTAAAAATAAATCCATCCAAAAGCAGGGTTTAACAGGGTTTTTTTAAAGTTAAAAGTGGATTATATAAAAAAAATATATTTTTATCTTATGTTATTGAGATGGAATACAACATTCAGTAGTATATTAAGATATATATATATTTATTATTGTGTTGGTATATTTAAAAAAAATTCCAAAAGAGACTATACCACATTCAAATATATAAAATTGCAATATATATTTATACCCACCTTAATAAAGGTAAAACGATCTACTTCATTTCGCTATTTAAATGTTGATTGTTTTTCACTAAATTATTGAAAAGTCAAATAATTGAAAAGTCAAAAGTAGAGCTATTTTTGTATATACATAGTATATATAAAATATAAACAAAAATAGGCCATTAGATTAGACAGATCAATTAATGACAAAAATAAAACATTTATAAACTTACATCAAGCAAGCGAAAAACATCTTGACTGTTCAAAGTCAAGGCATGATGTGAGATATAAACCGGGCAGACAACCCATTTTTCCCACGAATTTTCTCAAACTCGACCTCCAGACGTATCAGTTACCGAATAGCACAAATGTGAAGCAGTTCCAAGCAGAGCGTATTATCAATGAACATAGTTTTTATATATAGTTTTTATGTATAGTTTGTATATATTCTTGTATATATTTAGTAACTTTTAGTTTATTTAAAGAAGTTTTAAGAGCTGTTGGGGTTGGATTGACAATTTGTTTTTGACATTGCTAATATAGAAATAGCTCTACTTTTGACTTTTCAATGCGGTCCTACTCACTGATGAAGTACCGTTTTGATTATGTCTTTCACTTTTTAATAAAATATTTATTAGTATAATTTTTACTTTAATAATTCATATTTTAGTTTTATTATTTGTTACATTTGCCATATTCATTACATTTACTATAAAACAATATATTTTTATCATTATGCTTCATTATGATTCATATTTGAATTTTTTATGCATTTTTATTAAATTATATACTTCTTGTTTTATCATTATCGATTGTTTTCTACTATGTTTCTGTTGTATATATATATATATATATATATATACATACATAACTTCATTTACCTCAATATTTAATAATAATATGCTTAGTGTTTAATGATAAAGTTTATTTTTTAAACCAAAATGTAAACCTATGGTGTTACATTTTTTAAAATTTTGATAGCATTTATCTAATACTAAAAAAAAATAAGTTTTAATACTAAATCTACAACTCAGTTTACATTTTCTATATAAAACAAAAATGTATCCGGCACAGTAATAAGTCCAAAGCTTACAAAACGAAATCCAGCTCTTCATTAAATCTAACACGTTTCCAGAATTCCCAATCTACATTTAAAAACAGACCAATTAGCTAACAACACAAACCATAAAATAAAAACACAGCATTAGCAAACGACAGCTCTTTCTCCTATTGGCAGTCGAAAAAACCCAAAAGCCAATCAAAACGTCGTTCCCGTCGGGCGATTACTGCAACTGCTGCCGCTGAGAGAGGTATCATTTTCCATCAAGGATATTGAATTTCTAATTACATTGTCATTATCTACCAGAATGTGGAGTGCAAATGATGCGGATTGCGTGTCGAACTTCAATATTTGAATTAGATTTCCACGGAAAATTAAAAAAAAAGAAATGTATTCTTAGAAAGGGGAAATGAGATGCAGTGGTAGATTAGAGAGGGTGATTTAAAATCTCTGTTATTAAAATAAAATGATATCTTCGGTGGTATAAACCGAAATCTATTTGGAATATTTCGGTTTGGTTAATTCATTTGTGATACGCTTTATTTTGTCCTGTTTATTTTAGTTACATATGTACTGATAAATATCTTTAAATAATCAACTCATTCTGTTAGGAATTTGTTTTTCCGTTTATTCAAATGCAAATTATGGTGAAATATTTTCAACTATAATTTATAGTTATACATCTTTATTTATTAGCGATATATAATCCCCAGTGATTAAAAATTATTTAAAATTAAAATTATATTTTGTGTTTATAATTTGCATAATATATGCTATTATTTTACAAATATTATAATTATATTATATTTGTTTTTAGATATATTGTAAACTGATCAGTTAGACACGGTCTTCAGTTGGACACTGATGAATGAATTTCCTAAGTTATTCAACATGTTACTTTTTCTTTTTTATAAAATATATAACAAATATTTTTTTATAAATGTTGATTTTATAATTTTTTAATATTTTTCATTTTAGCTTTAAGTTTTTTACAAATATGTTTTAACTTGATAATTTAATATAATTGTAATAATATAATTTTGTTTTAAATTCTTTAAAATTATGATTTAACGGTTAAACATGATAACTCAATTATGTTTTAAAATATTTTGTATATTATTTTATATAATTTTTAATATTATCATATTTTTTTTATAAATTACATCATTTTCATACAAGTTAAGTATTTTAAGTTTTTATAATTATACATATTAGATTCTTTAAGGAATTTAATTAAAAAAACATTTTTATAAGGAAATACGATAAATGCCATATTATTAAATTAAAAAGCAATGTATAGTGTTTTGTTTCTTCCATAGAAAGCAAATAATTAATATTTGAAACTCTACCACATTGTCAAATATTTTTTTTTTCATATCGAACACTCCCTGTTTCAGTTATTTTTTCAAATTGTTTGGTTATTCCGATACAAAAAATAATAGTTTTTTTTTTAAATAAAATGTATTACTGAACATATCAGTATTGTATCTTCCTTATATTAGGATCTACACAGTTAAAACAAGTGCTAAATGTAGAGAAACATTGGATCATCTTTATTAATTACTTTTCAGATATTCCAGATGCTCCTCAGAACTTGGAAGTCCACGACATTTCAAGTCGCAATGTACGACTCACGTGGAACAAACCATTCGACGGGAACTCTCCAATTCAGCAATACACAGTTATGTGGAGACAAATGAATGGTAAGCCGCCATTTTGAATCTATAAAGAAAGAGTGTCATTCTATTTAAAGTCGCATCTTCACTTGGATATAAACTATCCGATGTTCAAACCGTCAATAAAAAATAAACTAATGGTTATTTATTTAACCACTGACCATTCCATGCTTTTTGCAATTGTAAAAGTTGCTTTCATTTTTTGGAAATGTAAATACCTTTTACTTGCCAAGCTATTTTATCTTTATATATAACTATCTTACGCGGTGATTGAAAAACGCTGTTTTTCGCAATGCGGAATGGCAACAGTTACTTTGTTTACAAAATTCTGTTGCACCCGCATTTTTATTTTGCAATTATGTAAGCCATTTTGACGATTAACCCCATCAATTCATTGGTAAGTAATTATGTTGATGATGTCAGCTCAAATTAGGAAGAATATAAGCCTTATTAAATTATAAAATAAAAGTTTTGAAAAACGCTTTTCCAAATTTTAAATGAAGGAAAATTGAGGTGGCGCCATCTGTTGGCAGATTTGAAAACTTGATTTCTATGAGCTTCATTTTTATGACGATAAAATCAGTAAATTACACACTTCTGGTAGGCAAGATTTATGGTAAGCTTAACGTCAATTATGACCAACACAAACTACCAATAATGTTAGAAATGTAATTGAAACACGGGAAATGTATGTAAATAACGTGGAAAATAATAAATAATGGTAGGCTTGCCAGTGGTACTATTGTTTTCATTTGTAGTTCAAAAGAAATTAGTTTAAATGATTTTATATTGACATACTTGGCGAAAAAATGTAGTGATGCCAAGATGAATAATAATTTAAATTTACAATTTCACCTTTTAAAGTTTTTAATATAATTAAAAAGTATTGTTACTAGGACACATTGTTTATGTGTCCTACCTTTTAGCGAGCGAAGCGAGAAGTGGTTTGCGAAGCAATCCTATGAGGATTGCAAAGCAATCCTCCGGGGGGCAGAGCGTTAGCGGAGCAGGGGCGGAGCCTCCTAGTATTATTTATTTTTTAAAATTATTTTTAAAGATTTAGCTTGTATGTTGTACTTAAAACATTTAATATAAAAAAAAATATTGTAAAAAAGAGTTTTCCTATGAATTTTTTGGGAACCTTACAAGAAAAACTTGAGATCCAGGGACGTGATATCATTTCCGTGAGCTTCAGAGGGTTAATTGCTAATCATTATTAACTCCTTAACTATTATGATGGGATATTGTATTCTTACCCGGATCACGTAACTATACCATGTATCAGGTAGATATGGCAATTAGAAGAGAATTAAGCATTGAAATGCAGAAGAATAAGGGGGGGGGGGTTGATTTACAGTAGTTAAAAAAATAGAATTTTTTTAAAATATAATGTATATTGAATATTTATATGAGTAAAAAGTTCACTTCGTACCTCACCTTCTTATCATTTTTCTTTTAGATAAAATAAACGGCGAAACTTTTTTACTAGGGGAAGTAGCCGGCGGACCAGTGACAGTACCTGGATCCGAGACCACGCTGACTGTCCGGGGTCTGAGGCCAAAAACGAGATACTTTTTCAGAGTGAAGTGTCAAAACATGCTTGGGGAGAGTCAGTTCGGAGCTGAAGTGGCTGCTACTACCTTAGAAGAACGTAGGTATAGGCTTGTCTGTCCTTGCGTTTTTGGAAGGACACAAAAAGTACTTGTTTCACACAACGACGCAAACAACATCTTTATATTTTATTCACTCAGCTAGAATATAATATAACTATAAGCCCTAGGGCGAGGATGCCCATTGAGCGGCAGTGTACTTTGCTGTGCCACGTGGATGCATACAATTCGGAAGAAAGGTTTAGAAAACAATCGTCCTTGGCTATGCGGGAGTCCCATATGACATCAAAGTTGTTTGTCTGTTTAATTAACGTCGCACTAGAGATGCACAGTGGGCTATTGGCGACGGTTCGGGGCCTATCTCGAAGGTTAGTTTGGTTTGTTTAATTAACGTCGCACTAGAACTGCACAGTGGGCTATTGGCGACGGTTCGGGGTCTATCTCGAAGGAAAGACCCGGGAACGATGCCTCGTATTTTTGAACAAAGGCCAGATGACTAGGACAACACCGGACCTGGCACCCGACGCAACCTCAATAGGCGTCAGGACATTGGACCCCGACCAGATTTATCGTGCACCAGTCCCGTATATACGCAGAATAATTTGTTGAATGTTCTGGACGACTTTCTAGTATTTTTGTAACGAAGCTGGCACATGACGTCAAAGAGATGTTTAAAACTGTTTTTTTCCCGGTACCCTTCGTCTTCTTGTAAGTAATCAAATATGTACGGAAATACTCTAAAAGTGTATTTCTGAAATTTATAAATACTTTTTTATATCTACGTAAAACTTTGCGAAAAGGACTATTTTTTCCACTTTCGCTCAAAAAGGAGTAAAGTGGTCGGCTACGCTTAGTCATCGCTGCAGAGCTTACAGTAATATTATTATAGCACAGTGATTTTATTTAACTTTTAAATAGTTTTTAAAAACATGTGATTATTTCAGTAAGCTGTATTGTAGTATTTAGTTATTACTTAAATTTGAGTACAACATCGGTCATTTACGATGCAATTGTCCTCAAAGAAATACAATTATCTTCAGGTACTCATTTTTAAGTTCCTTTTTTGCAGTGTAGAATTTTTACAAATCCACCATGTTTCAGGCGATACCCTTTGGAAGTTCGATACATAATAATAAACAAAATAATTTAATATGACTCGTTGTCTCTTTTTCTTTCATTTTAGCACCTCGAAACGCCCCAGAAGAAGTAAAAGCTATTATGCTATCCTCCCGAGCCATAAACGTCACATGGAAAGTAAGTATAGTATTTTCCCTAAAAGCGTCATAAACCATAACACCTATCCCTGTGCGCGTCTAAATAACCCCCTACTTCACCTCCCGAAAAGCGATTAGGGGCATTTCTTCTAACAATAGAAGCCACAAATTCTGAAACTTCAAAGAGGGTTCTTGCGTTAGAGGGGAGATCAAGCACAGAATATGCATAAACAAGTGGGAAAAGTTCTTATTAGGGGAAAATGGGGATAATTAATGAAAGAGGAATCAATCAAGCTTAATAGGTTTAACGTAGGGAAGAGCCGCGGGTTTTATTTAGGGAATTTCTTATCTCTTAAGCAAATCTAGGGATAATTATGCAGAATGTGATGGCCATTAAAGTTTTAATGATTTATACCACCGAAAATGATGCATTATTGATTTATTTTTTGCTGCTTACAAGTTTGGGATATTAGTTTGTATTATTGAGAATAACCGTTTGTGAATGACGTTTGGTAAGAAAAAGAAAATAAATTATGAATTAATTTGAATTCCGAGAAACAGTTGGAAGTTAGTACATGTTGATCAGAAAAATTATGTGTGAATTAATTTAAGATGTATATTAAACTAAGACAATCGTTGATTATATTGTAGTGAGGTTTGTCAAATTTTTAATTAATGAAGTGTAACGTAAATAATGAACATCTCAGAAATATGGAAAATTATGGTAATTAAAAAATAAAGGGGAAATGTCATATTTTATAATTAATCTTTTTAATCGTTGATCCTGAATATTCTGTGACAGAAATCTATTTTTGTAAACGTTCAGAAACAATTATTATAAAGATAATCCATATTTCAAAGTTTGTGCATGCAGAGAGCATGCATAAACAAATAATTATTTAAGTTAAATAATGTAGACGATTAAAAGATTGATGATAAGGATTTTTGTAATAATTTCAATTAATTAACAATATATTATATTAATTTTTAAAAAGTATATAAAAATATTTTAAAATGTAGAGTAAGATAAAATAACGTAATCTGTTAATAAAAAAAGCTAATCCAGATAAGTTATTTCTGGTATATATATAATATGTTGTTTACATAATCGGATTCGGTTTTCAGAGTTTTTTAATGAACCCAAACAACTAAAATTATATTACTGACTTGTCTGTACGCTATAGTTGTAAATAATTGGTGGAAGTAACTTCCGTTTGTCGAAACACATTTAACGCTTTAAAGTGTTGTGTAAAACTACTTCATTTTAAGAAAAGAATATATCGAAAATATAATTCAAATAATTTTATTCTAGATCACCTTTACAGTTTAATTTTAGATTTCAGTAACGGATAAGTGGTTAAAATTGAAATCTTAAATCTAATAAAATTTTCGCTTTTACATTTTACAAAATAAACATAAAAACATTTTTTTAAATATTTTTTATATCTTTGAATTTGTTTGTTTAAACTTCAACCATAATGTTAGGGAATGTAGATGATTGTTTTCAACTGGAAAAATACATTTTAAACACAATTATTTATAAACAATCACAATAATAGAAATTCACTATTTTTCTGGTAACGGCCTCTATTCATGCGCACCATTGATTTTGATCTAAAATTAATGATGATTCACTTTAACGTCTTTTCAACTAAATCGTATCATTAAAACAAACCCTTTTTTTTAATTCATAACTAGTTTTTGTAGTCAGCTGTTTCTAATTGGACAGCATCATTTCCTTTATATTAAGATAATTGCACTTTTTTATTCCCCTTCAAACGAACTATTGAATTTTTCTTTCAAAAAATGTGGTTCAATCATCATTAGCCAGAACGAACTGCATTCGTTTTATCGAAAAAAATTAATTTGAAGCTTCCCCAGGGAGATTCCGAATTTATCTAGTTGTACATTCGGTATTATTCGCTTTTAACAACCTCTTGGATTTTTTTTTAAATAAAAGCAATATTGGTTTAATTGCAAAAAAAAAATATGAAATTTAAAGTTTTTTGTGATATCAAAAAAATAAATTTTGTATTTTTTTTAAATTGTGTTTTAATGTTATATTCAAGAAACTTAAATATTATACACAAAATATAATTAAAAATCCAGATTTTTATTGTTTAGTTATTCATTTAGTTGTCTTATTGGCTGAATTACAACGAAACGTATACTTATGAAATTTATGGGAATTTTTGTCTTCCTTTGACCCTGGGGAATGGGGTAATTAAACCCAAACCAAAATTATGTTTAAAACAGTCATGGGTGTGCTTTAATGAAAATATAGATGTGATTTACCTACTTTCCAAGAGTCACACCTATATTTCAGAACGTCAGACTCAGAACCGATTTTAATCATTTACATTTTGGTTGGTTCAAGAAACCCCAAGTTATGTTACATTAAGAAAATTGCTGATATAAAAAAAAAATATATATATATATATTTTTGAAATTGTGTTTTAATGTTATATTCCAGAAACTTAAATATTATACACAAAATATAATTAAAAATCCAATTTTTTATTGTTCAGTTATTTTTTTAGTTGTCTTATGTCTGAATTACAAAAACACTGTTACTTATGAAATTTATGGAAATTTTTGGCTTTCTTTGACCCTTGCAAATGGGGTAATTAAACCCAAACCAAAATTATGTTTTAAATCATTCCTGGGCGTGCTTTCATGAAAATATAGATGTGATTTACCTACTTTCCAATAGTCACACCTATACTTCAAAACATCAGACTCAGAACCGATTTTAAACATTTACATTTTGGGGGTGGGAGGGGGGAGGGTCAAGAAACCCCAAGTTACGTTAAATTAAGAAAATTGCCGAAATAAAAAAAAATTATGTTTTTGAAATTGTGTTTTAATGTTATATTCCGGAAAATTAATTAAATATTACACACAAAATATTATTAAAAATCCAAACTTATATTGTTCAGTTATTCCTTTAGTTGTCGTATTGGCTGAATTACAACGAAACGTACACTTATTAAATTTATTGAAATTTTTGGCTTCCTTTGACCCTGGGAAATGGGGTAATTAAACCCAAACCAAAATTATGTTTTTAAATATTCCTGGGTATGCTTTCTTGAAAATAAATGTTTAAAATCGGTTCTGAGTCTGATGTTTTGAACTATAGGTGTGACTATTGGAAAGTAGGTAAATCACATCTATATTTTTAAGAACCGATTTTAAACATTTACATATTGTCGGCTTCAAGAAACCCCAAGTTACGTTAAATTAATAATTACAAAATCTTAACTAATGTTACACATTCCTATAGCTTTTGAATTCTGTGGAAGTACATTTATATCAAAATATCAAAATTTAATTTAAATAAATACACTGTTGTTAAATTTAGTACGACCTTGCATCAAACATTTCTACCCATTTAATTGCAACCAACATTTATTTCACCATTTTACGGTGCTTTTACGGATACCATATAGTGGTGAAACGTTACACAAAATCTCATATCGTTGTATAAATCTCAAAATTTGAGTTTTCTTAGTATTTTAGTAGTCGTATTTTTGTAGCAAAGCTGGCAACCCTCCGATCGCAAGATAACTACTTGTCACCGATCGGTGACCTTATGATTCATATGTGAATGCATCTATCCACTGGGGCACGGATACGCATGTTCCTCGTTTTCTATCTTGGAAGGGATTCCTCGGCTTGTTGATGTAGCGACAGTGAAACGTTCGGTTGCAGTTAAAGAGATTGAACCAATTATCGTTAAAATCTTAATATTTTTCTTTATAAAAGATTTTTGGTTCAACCTAGATTTTACCATAATATGGTGTAATTTGTGTAGCCTCTGTTTTGCACCAATATATGGTACATCGTTGAACTGAAATTTTTAAAAGTGTAGTTGATATTTTTGTTTAATATAAACACAACTGGTTATTGTATTCATATGAATGGTTCGATAGGAAGATTATGAGGGTAAACTTTTTGTTAAAATCACAATATCAGTGTCATATGTTGTCTACAGAACTGGGCTTACACTGAATCAAGTCATGAGACGGTATGACTGACCAAAACTAATGTTAAAGGATCAAAATGTGGGAAAAACGTACACGATTTTAAACTTTTTTTATTGTATTTATCTTGTTTTATATCATTTTTAACGAAAGAAGCGTTATTGTTCTCACTCTAACGTTTCCACTATTATTTCATTTTATAAACCCTTTTAAATTACATATAGGATCATCTACAACATCAAGCTAAAATTGCAATGATAGAGTTAATTTATAGTTTTATTTATATAAAAACACACAAATTGTATTTGAAAATATTTATTAAAGTTAAACAGAGAGTTTTTCAAAAGATATAAAAATAAGTAATATCATTTCAAAATGTTTTTTCTGGTATCCTAAGTTAGTTGGCTTCGAAACGTCAAAAACACAATTCAATCATACCAAAAGTTCCAAACAATATAAATATACAATATCCCCCCATGCGCTTATTGTTTAAAGTGGTATACAAGAGACCCCAGCTCAATTTCCGGCCTTAAAAAAACTTGACTTAACAAAAATCCCGGTCCCTCGTTCAAAGCAGCTGTAAAAATACCTCTGGGCGCGAAATTCCCACCGTGATCCAACCGACTTAATACAAAACAAAAACCAAAACAAAGAAAACAAAACCTAAAAAGAAATCCCTAGTTTTTACAGCTCGTCTTATCCCGCCCTTTATTTATTTACTCACAATTCCTTTTTCCTTGTTGGCAACTTGTAGAGGTTTTTGAAATCCCAACGGCGCGTAGAAGTTGATTACCTTCGGCTAACAAGAGAACCTTTTAGACCTATAACTGGAAACAACGTCCATTGGTTCTTTTCTTCATCAGAGGGGGGAGTCTGCATGTGTGTTGCGTTCTTTGATCAAACATTCGCCAATTCGGTTACCCCTGAGACGCACGCTGTTCCGTTCTTTTTTTATATCTCGATTGTTCCTTTTTTTGGGGGGGAAAATGGAAATGGAACTAATTTTCTTCTATTTTTTCTCGTGTAGATACTTGGTTAAGATAGCTTGGATGCGATTCTAGTTTAGTTTTATGATAAGGATCTGTATTGCTTTCCCATGTCAGACTCGCAATTGGGGGAAGCGTTAAGAATCGGGGAACGTGTCCTGTTTCTGTGTTTATTTTAATTTGACTTGAGGGTTTATTGTGCAGAGCTTTAGTGTTCGATTCTTGCGTGTGTAATCTCATTAACTGTTGTGGTTGTTTTGCTATAACAGTTGCTTGAGTAGAAGTAGAACTAAACGAAAATTGCACAATAAGTGTCGTTAAATGTAGTTCCGTTTATTTGGCTGATACATTTGTAACTATCAATTTGATACTATCGGTATATTTGTGTTCAGATTGATTGAAATCTACTGAGAAATTGCATTATAAATATATAATAATTTATATTTAAACTAATTACTGTTAATATGTAATTATTGTTTCAAAATTATGTGTAGGAAAACGAAGAGTATTCCTGGCAACATGCATGAAATTCAAACTCACAAAAATACATTATTTAAAATCATTTTGCTTAATCTAAAATGCTAAAGTACATTTTAAAAATTATGTTTACAATAAAAAATATTAAAAAAAAGACATGTTTTGGAAATAAAATCTAAATTATCTTACAGTAAAAAACACATTACTTTTTTTTAATTTTTAAAGTATATCATATAGAATAAACAGAAGTATAAGGGATGTTTTAATTTGCGTAAAAATGACGCACCAATTTCAATTTCAATTTAGTTAATGACACAATAAGGACCTTGGCGTGATGTCAACAGGCAATTTCGGATCTTATTTATTCACATTTTTATTTTTGCTGTAAGATACATTATTTTATCATAATTTGGTGTTATATAATTATTGTTATATCATATGCTTTCTTTATCTGAAATTAATTTCTAATTGTTTTTATATTATTTAAGTTGATAACTTTCAAGTTTCAGCAAGATGTATAATTATGTATTCACTTGCGACTTTTCAAATATAGGAATTAAAAAGAGGAAATATAACACCAGAAACAATTATTACAGACAATTATATAAACATATTCTCCTTCCAGAAAAGCACTAATAAAATGTATACAAATGATACATTGATAAATGTGTACAAATGATAATGTACATTTGATTACTATTATAAATAAAAAAATACAAAGTAATTATATTTTGTTTAAACAATTATACATTTATTTACTAAAAATACAAAGGCTAATTAAAACAAGAAAACCAACATACTTGTATTTTCAGGTTCCTATTGATGAGAATGACGATAGCATTGAAGGGTTTTACGTGGGATACAAACTGTATGGTAGCCCGGATACCTTTACATTCAAACCAGTAGAAATAATCAAAGGAAGGACTCAACATTTCGTTGTAAATAACTTGAGCCGGTTCACTGAGTACAGCATCGTTGTGCAGGCTTTCAACGGGAGAGGTGCAGGACCACCTTCGGAAGAAGTGATGGCAAGAACTTTGGAATTCGGTAAATATAATTTTCATTTTTCAATTAAGAGCTGTGTATACACTAAGAGTCACAAAAGCTGGAACACCTGTGAGATATCGTGTAGGAACCCTTCAAGCAGCACTCAAAGTTATCCAAGCACAAAGTGGCATGATTCACACCATGATTTTTGCACGACTGTTCCCAATTCCAGAACCCTGTGAGGTGATGTACATTTCTTTTGATACCATATATATGTTATTACCACTATGCTTTTCCCATGCATTTTCACCGTGGCCATTATAAAAGTGTATCTGGAATATAAAGAATCCAAAAGAACATCGAATTTCCGACAGCGGGGCGGACGGAAAAAAAAACTAAGGAACAACACCATCGACGGCTGTTAAGAAACGTTTCACGATACAGACGTGTAGTATTGTCACAAACGCTGCATAGCTCAATTTTGGGACATCATTAAGTGTCAACGGGGAAACTGTACAACGGTCCTTCGATGATATGGGCTTTTTGAACAGAAAGCCCACTTGAGTACATTTGATGACGGCAAGGCACACTACTATGTGTCTCGCCTTTGTTGGCCAGCAAAACCATTAGACTGTTACAGACTGCGAATAGGTTTTAAGTTATGTATGATTGATATATGTGTACGGGTTTGGAGAAAACAGCAGGAATCCATGAATATCGCATGTCAAGAGACTATTCAAGCTATCGGAGCCCTTGGCATGGTATGGGATGTGTGTAGTCGGATTAATATAGGATCCCTGGTGATAAGGCTGCATACGATTCTGTCAAATAACTGGTATGTAATCATCGTTTCCAATCGCTTTAAACAATCACGTCCTGTGGGCATTCTGACGGGTTTAGACAAATCCAACCGAACAATGCGCCATCGCACTCGTTTAGAGTTACAACCGACTGATTCTAGGAACACTCTTTTCATTTCAGGACTATCTGTTGGTCATAAGAATTCCTATAACATTATTTAGTATTCATGGGAACAATATTTATATGGTGTATAAATTGTGTCAAATAAGATCTCCATCAGCATTTACTGTGTTAGGATTTGCGACTGTCTTCAAATTTCATAGCGTGAATTGCCTCAAAAGTACCTTTACACAAAAATGGAGTCTATGCCATGCCATGAAAGGGTAGTTCTGCGTGTTCCAGGGTATTATATAGCTGTACCAGTTTTTCCGGCTCTTCAGTGTAATGTGTTACTAATAATAGTTTTAATAGCGAAGTACATTTCTAGCTGTGTAGCGTCGAAATATCGTTGAATACATATCATTGAATATTTCATATATAATTACGGGACATTATTTGTAAAAAGTGGATAATATCATGGACTTTGTGGAAAAATGTACTAAGGCACTGTCTTGAGATATTTGCTTACTAATGTATTATTTCAAACTGCTCTACAGTACATCTCATACTAAAATTCCGACTATTTGTCGTAATAGGGGGTTGGAAAAGGCTGAAATGATTGGGTTGAAGATGAAACACGTAGATGAGATACTAAAAATGTAATTTTTCATACAAAATAATAAAATACAATATATAAATATAAAAATTAAGCCAAGGCTATCGAGACATCCATTGAATTTCAGACATAAAACGCAAACTCGAGTGTCATCATTTTAGATTCCGGACGAATCATACAGACTTTCTTCGTTGTGTCCTGTCACTGTACCAAAGTTTGCGAGTGTCAGACTAGCATGAACTTTATGTTTCCACGACAACAATGTTGTTGTGGCTTATGTTTGCGTTACGGATCACCCTTCCCTAAATCCATCTTTTATCCGGAACCGGATTTAAAGACGTTACGCGTCCAAACAATTTTCGTATAGGTTCATATTACCGCCATAAGAAAAACGGCTCTAACTTCAAAAAGGGAAACTTTACAGGAAACAAGAAAAACTAAATGTATCAACAGCCTCAACTTTTGATATTTTATAAGGTATCCATATTCTAAAAGTATTTGGTTGCATGTTCAAAGTTTTATTGTTGTGATACTAGTCATATATTATGTCACTATGAAAGTTTACCGTGTATTTCTATGTACACTTCATTATGGGTTTAGGACGTTTTTTAAATTTATTTTGTCATATATAACTTTTTTATCTCAAAATTCACCACGAACTGGAATTAGAGTGAATATAAATTTGATTATAACTCACCATTATATATAATTTGAAGATTTTTAATTGCATAAAAAGGTGTATTTTTAAGGACATATCGGATAAACTAAATTTAAAAAAAACTGGAGTTAGGTCTATTTAATTATTCAGGAGTATAGATATAAGGGTAGCATTTAAAATATTAATTTATTTATATTAGTTATAGTAATTATATTACTTTAATTTTATTAATTTATTTAATTTATATTAATTTATATTAATTTATATTAATTTATATTCTAAATTAATATAAATTAATATAAATTTATTATAACTACTATTTATATTAATTTATTTATATTAATTTATTTATACTAATTTATTTATATTAATTTATTTATATTAATTTATTTATATTAATTTATTTATATTAATTTATTTAAATTAATTTATTTATATTAATTTATTTATATTAATTAATTTATATTAATTAATTTATATTAATGTATTTATATTAACTTATTTATATCAATTATATTAATTTATTTATATTAATTTATTTATATTAATTTATTTATATTAATTTATTTATATTAATTTATTTATATTAATTTATTTATATTAATTTATTTATATTAATTTATTTATATTAATTAATTTATCGTAATTTATTTATATTAATTTATTTATATTAATTTATTTATATTAATTTATTTATATTAATTTATTTATATTAATTTATTTATATCAATTATATTAATTTATTTATATCAATTATATTAATTTATTTATATAAATTATATTAATTTATTTATATCAATTATATTAATTTATTTGTATCAATTATATTAATTTATTTATATCAATTATATTAATTTAATAAAAACAAAGTGAAGGAATTTAGTATTTAAATAATAAAAAACAGCACAAGATTGCTGAAACGTTTCCAAGTGCTTACATAACATTTTGATTACATTTTAATGGTTCATCCTCAGAAATTACTATTTTTACTCGAAATAAAGAGTAGCAGAAATAGTTTATTATTCATTAGGATTCTTACCCACGTAAAAACCAAAACTCCGCACTCCGAATGCGATATTTAAATTCTAGTTTTTATTTTATCACGGAACTGGAAAATATAAAATACCCTTCAGTTTTTTAAAGTATGGAAGCAGATAAAAACAAAGCGCATTTTTTTCCCTTTACTACATGCATATGCATTAAACGAACAGTTATAATTGTTATCCCAAACTGCTTTCTCGCATCTACATATATAATTTGAGAAACGTGCCATCTGTTCATAATTACATTAATTAGACAATATGATGATGCTTCATCCTCATTATCCTCGGAATTAATGATTAAAAAGTCGCTCTAATGTTGAGTATTCAATAAATGAGATTAATAAAATATTCGATTTGCGAGAGCTTCCTACGAATCATTTAGTGATTAAAATAATTAATCAACTTTATAATTGACATTGTTTAATGAGGAATCATTGCTTTGATGAACTTTCACTGCGATCATAGATTTTCGAAATTGTATTGCAAGTTTTGAATAAATTATAAACTCTGTTACTTGTTATATTGTTTTGTGAAATATTATGTTGTACAGAGATATTCAGTGTTCGTAAATTCATTATTTAGTTCCAAATATATGGGGTATTCGAATAAATTTAATCTCTTTTATTAGAATAATATTTCATTAAATTTAAAATTACACCAAATATTTTATATAATTACTAGATGTTACCCGCGGTTTCACACGCGTTATAAAAGGGTTACTCCATTGGTTCGTTCTTCCCGTTTATTCCTTCTATTTTATCTCGAAGGAAAATAACTAGTCTACTAATCAGACATCTACGAATGTTAAATTATCCGTTAGTTTCCGCGTTGAAACATAAATGCCGGAAAATTAATCTCCAAAAGCTTCAATTTGTGTAAAAGATTATTTTGCCAAAGCAATTTTTTATCACATGTTGAAAACTATTATTTTTTTTATATTAATTTATTTATACTTATTATATCAATGTCTTTATATTAATTATATTAATGTATTTAAAAATAATTATGATAATATATTGATATTAATTATATTAATGTCTTTAAAAATAATTATGATAATATATTGATATTAATTATAAAAAATTATTTAAAATAATTATATTAATTTATTTATGCAAATTATATTAATATATTTATATTAATTATATTAAATTATTTATATAAATTTATTTATATTAATTATATTAAATTATTTATATAAATTTATTTATATAAATTATACATATAATATATATATATAATTATATATATAGTGTTTTGCTAAACCACAAACACATATATTGTAATTATTGGTGATCCCCAACACAGCGGGAAATGAATGCTCAAATTTGACGAAAGTATCTTTAAATATATGTCAAAAACGAATGAAGGAATAATTCCCTGACTTTTTAATAAAATTACAAAATTAGCTGACATTTTATGATTTTTGATTAGTTTAATAAACAATTTAATCGGGACATATTAATAACACTTTCGTTGAATTTGAGCACCGATTTTTAATACTGACGAATATTTATTAGAATTGGTGGTATTTTTTAAAACGATACCTAATAACATATAATTAGATAAACGTTTTAAATGTCTTATTTAGCTATAAAATTACTTTATACTATCATTAGCTGCGAAAATGGTTAATCAAACTACTCAATAATGTTAACAAACGTTTGTATTCCATTACTAAGAGTTTCAGCTTAACATTTTACAATGTACTGTTGCTCATGCAATTTTGACAATTGTAAAGGTGTTTTAACTTATTGGAAAATTAAGTAATTTGTGCTAGGAATGTATTTTTATTTATTTACCAAAAGTTTAATTCATTGTAAAGAGTTAACCTTTTATACATCAATCCATTAGATTTTTTTTTTTATAAATTGTAAAATTAAATATTTTTATGAATTCAAAAATCGAGTGGATTGTAGGAAAATTGGAAATCTCTCGACGTGATGCACTCTCCCGTTAACTCCCTGACGCACGGAGAATAAAACAAGAATTACAAGGGAGAATAAAAACAAATTAAACGTTATAACACATTTGTCTAACCAGGTCCCTGTTTGTTTTGAACTTGTAATATATAAAAATACTCGAATTATGTGAAATGACTGCTAAAAATAGGTACTCAATTTAAATGTAAAATATACTCTTTTTTGAGTACATTCGATTCTCACCATGGCTATAGAATACTTAAGTATCAATTTCGAAAACGACATGTACTTAAAATGAGTACAATGACTAAAAATAATGAATGTTAGCCTGTCTTCATAAATCACTTTCAATAAATATCAAAAATTACAACCATGATTTAATGGGAATCGAAACCAGAACCTCATGCAGCGCAGTCCAAGACTTTTTCTGTTAAATTATCAAGGTAGAAGTAGTTCTAAACCAAAGAAATTTAAAAAAAAGATGTGCAAGAGAATGAGAAAATAGATAATTGAGTAGTAATAACTGAGTTTGCATTTAAGCAATCGACAACAAATGATGTAAAAACCATATTCTGAACAACTATTTTAAATGTGTCATGTTGCTTAGTTAAGATGGTTTGAACAGAAGCTGCTATTAGCAATATTACCACACTACTCCTTTTTAAAAAATACGGCTACTTAAATTTGAGTACGTCATAGCTCATTTACGATGTAAGCGTTCCCAAAGAAAAACGAATAAGTGCAGGTACTTATTTTTAAGTACCCTTTTTTACAGTAATGGCTATTAACACTTACTAAACTTCAAATTTTATTTTATTTAAAAAACATTCAATTACATCCCATTTATTTACTGATCCTATAAACAAACACCAATTACAATCATCAAAACAAACAAGATTATCAGAATACCAATACAAACGCAGTTCAAGCTATTAAAATTGTATGTAACATTTTAAATATTCAGTATCCCCTAGCAATCGTATCCGCTGGATGTAACTTTGAAATGGTACGCAGAGTATCAAATAGATTGCAATGTTTTGGCGATAATCCTTTTGGGAAACTCCCGCGTATCCGACATCTGCAGCGGATGAATGATGAAACTTGCTAAGACTAGATTCATCAAATTTGCAGGGAGAGAAGAGAGGCTGACAAATCTCATTATTATCAGCATTTGAGGTAATTCGGAGAAGTTAATATATCCTCTTTGCAAAGGTAATTTAATTATATTTTGAATGTGATAGATTGCCGAAAGCCAGGTTCAGTAATTCCAGTTATTGTCATGTATCTGTAGTTTGTTACTAGGATGTATTTGTAATGAAATAAACGAGTAAAGGGGATTTTCGATTAAACAAATACGGATAATTGTAATTAATTTTTAATTGAAATACAAGTTATGGGTATTTTATGTAAATATATCCTTTATATAAAAGTTAATTCTATATATAATATACTTTTAGGATGTTTTTTAATTTACTAAAAATTGTAAAAAACAAGCCTTTTTTTCTCAGTATAAGCTTACTTTATTGATATTTTTTGAAACATTGAAATATGTATATATACATCAAATAAAAAAACTGTTTAAAAAACTTCACTTTTAATTTGTGATCGTTTCAGAGTTTTAAACTTAAGAATATTAGTGCTCTTTAAAAATAGCAAACAACCATCAAAATTTTGATTGTATTATTATTTTTTTTAAAAATAACACTGTTGTTTAAACGTATACGCATAACTATACAAATGTCCCATTTAATGTGCATATAACCCATGCTTTTGTAAAAAAAAAGTTTTAATTAATACATCTTTCACAAAAATACATTTTTCTAATCTTTCTAAATTTGAACGCAGGTAATATTACGAAATGTTCCATGCGTTTTAGTTTTTTGGTTAGAATTTTGAAACTTTTTTAAATGTTCTACATACTTATATAAAATAAGTTTTGCGTGTTTCTTATATGAAAGTTGAATAATATTTTTTTTATTATGAATATTGTTTTGAAATATCTGTATTTTTTAAAAATTTTTAGTAGAAATCAAAACAAGTTCATTCAAGTTCATTTTTTTAAAGAAATGATTTTTTAATTATTTTACACATGCAAAAATTGAGTTAGATATGTAATACAATGTCAAAAGTTCTAAAAAAAAAAAATCGCAAACAGAAATTTGCATGTAACATAAAAAAAAATTCATTTATTATATGTGTTTTAATTTTTTTTTTTTTATTATTTTCGAACCAAAGATTTTCGCCCATGTAGAAAAAGCATTATAAACACATGGATAAAATTTGTTAGCTTGGAAAATTAAAAAAAATTATAAGAGTTTACGTACTCTTAAGAAGTAAAAAACGAAACTCTAATATTAACATACATTGGGTGCTATTAGTTATACATACAAAAGAAAACTCATAAGTATTATTAGTTTAATACGAATTGTAGTATTTTACTACTATTTATTATTAGTACCAACTTGTAATATTTTACAACAATTTATTATTAGTACCAACTTGAAGTATTTTACTACTATTTATTATTAGTACCAACTTGTAGTATTTTACTACTATTTATTATTTGTACCAACGTGTAGTATTTTACCTACAACTCTACATACATTAAGTAATAAATCTAATAAAATTATTAATAAACGTGTTCATGAAATAAATACAATTTCAATTACGGATTGAATGTTTTTTTATAGTAGGAGATTATAATATTGACACTTTATTAAAAAATATAATCACACAAAAATAATTCCATCATCATTTATCCCAGTAGAAAATACTAATAAAAAAACTTTTCAAAACTTCTTGCTGACATAGTTCTTGTTTGAATAATGATAACTTAAAAAAATTTTAGGAACAAATTCCAACATTTTTGAATATTTCATCATTGCACCTTAAAAACAATTTAATATTTTAGAATTTTCAATTAGTTTGAATACACCCGTTCGTATTATTTAACGTACGGACGCTAACAGTATTTTTGCAATTGTAACGCTGATGTTCCAGCCTGAAAATTTTATTTTACATTAGGTCATTTTTAGCAACTGTAAAGAGATAGCTCGCAAGTTGTACCTTTTCTTGGTAGAACTTTTGTGAATGTAATAATAGGGTGCATTCCTAGACAACAAGATATTCCAAGAAGTAATATCACGAGAATAAGCGTTCAAGGGTTAAAATAACTGATATTATAACACATTTCTTAAAGTGTTTTTAATGATTTTATTAAGCATACATAGTAGTTTAATTATTATAAACAATTCATAGATACTTAATTATACATAAAATCAAAAAAATAATAAAACGATATTTACATACCCGATTATATTATAAAATATTTATTAGCAATAGAGAGAGAAAAAGTGATAATAAACTGAGAGAGAGAGAGAGAAAAAGAAACAGGGGACAGATATAGTAATAATATCAGCAAATTTGCATTTGTAATTAACAAATAAACTGCAGAAACCCATATAGGCATAATTAATACATATGCAGACACTGTAAAAAAGTTCCGGTGGGTACCTAAACATACACGGTTTTTCTTTGAATGGAATTGCATTGTAAATGAGCGAAGACGTACTTCAATTTAAGTTATCATACTTTTTTTCCAAAATGAGCAGTGTGATTTATTTTTGTTAATATCAGCTCCTTTTCAAGCCATCTTAACAAATTGACATGACAAACTTAAAATAGTTGTTTAGAAGATGATTTTACCCATTATTTGATGCCGATTGCTTAAATGGAAACTGAGTTATTACAACTCAATTATCTGACACCCTATCCTTTTGTCACATTTAAAAAAAAATTATGTTGATAACTTATTCACATCAGCCTGGTAGTACAGTAGATAAGGAACTGGACTGCGACAACTGAGGATCTGGGTTCTATTCCCGATAAATTTTGTTTGTAATTGTCAATAGTTATTGAAAGAGATTTAAAGGCAGCCTACGTAGGTAATCATCTACTCGTTTTATTAATTTTTACTCATTACACTCATTTTTGAGTGTATGTCTTTTTCAAAAATGAAACTTAAGTATTCGGAACTATGAGAACCATGGAATGTAATCAAAAATGGGTACATTTTACTTATTTTTGTGTGCTTATTTCTAACAATGTAGAATATGGATCGACCTTCCAATAAACTGCTGTCGACAACCAAACCGTAACTCTATGCAACCCATATTTTTCAATAAACGCGATATAAAATGAAAGACAAAGGAATTTCAATTCCCATGCATCGAACTCAAACGTCATTCATTTCGAATTTATTTATCTCTCTTATGGCCGATCCCATTCAGCTGGCACTAAGAGAAGAATTGGAATTCAAACTTTTATATTGCATTCAACCCTTTTCTGTCGTACCATGATCGCAATATAAAACACGAGAAAAACTATTGACGCCAATGCTTGGCATGGAAAAGGTGTCTGAAATAGCGTTTGAAAGGTTGCAAAGAGGTGCTTTGCATATAAGCGGATATTGAAAATACGTTTCTTGTTGTTTTGAAATTTGCTGGAAATTTAATTTCTCTTAGAGGCATTCAATATATGAATTTTGACATATCGATATTAGTGTGTCGCAAATTGATAACATTCATCTTTATCTTATATAAGAACAGAATAAGTATTAATAAGAATGGATAGAGGCAGTATTGCTTTTGGTTGGGAAAGTATTATATGGATTTATTTCAAACTGCGGAGTTATATAAAGCTTACTGAAGTTTAAAGAGAGGGGTGAATGGTTCACAATGGTATTTTTTTTCTAAAGCGACAATTCTTTTTTGATTTTAAACATCAAAAAATGATTTAAGTTTACGCAGATATTTCTGTATACTAAATTATAAAATATAGGTAAAAATAAATAAATAAAATGATAGAAGTTTGTTTCGTATATTGTAGAAACTGTAATTGGATGCTCATCTCAACCTCAACATAAACTGTTATCGATACAAAAGATACTGTAACACTAGCTGCGTTGGTTTGAAAATAAAATGGGACTCGCGCTTTAAAAAGTGGCAGACTGTGTGCTGTTTTCTGAATTGTTAACAGTTTTAGCAACGAGTTTTGGTAGAAGAGATGGATTTTTTATATATATATTGATCTAGTTGGCTACTTGCAGTTTTCAGAGTTTGTATTTTATTTCGGATGGTTTCAAATAAAATATAAGAAACTCACTTGAACATGCTTTACCACGTTAATATTTCATATATATATATATATATATATATATATATATATATATATATATATATATATATATATATATATATATATATATATATATATATATATATATATATATATATATATATATATATATATATATATATATATATATATATCAAGCTCGAACCTTGAAGCACCTATTCAAAAAAAAAAAATTCTAGAAAGCTTTCCGGGTTATTTGCTGTTCATTGTAAAATGTTATACATGACCATGTATAAACTAACATTTAATTGGTTACAGATCCACCTGGAGTTCCAGTAATCAAAACTTATTATGCCACTTCTTCTGCTATTAAGTTATCTTGGGAACTAAGCATTCTACCCAGCGCGCCAATTTCAGGTAAGTGATTAACATAAATAAATCTTATGAGCATATAAATAGCATAATAAACTTCAAGTGCGATAATGCACTAACATTATTCATTTACACATTTCTAACTTATTTACTCAAATTATACCTTAAAATGTAATGCAATTATGTGTTTTAGGGTACATTTTGCATCACAGACTGGATGATCATCATTGGCAAGAAACGCATTTGAATGGGGACCAAACTGTTTATACTTTGAGAGATTTGCAGTGCGGATCTACTTATTATATCTATCTTGTTGCCTTCAATTCGGTGAGCCACGGGAACAGCAGTGAAGTAATATCCGCTAAAACCAATGGAAATGGTATGTGTATTAGTTTTCTTTCTTAATTGTATACTTGGATAAAATATTTTGATATTTAAAATTCAAAAAATAATTTATCAAAAAGGTGCACATTTTTTTGAGTTTTATTAGATTTTATAATCATTTTATGGTTTATTACATTTACCTTGTTGCTTTCAATTCGGTGAGCTACGGAAACATCAGTGAAGTAATATTCGCTAAAACCAATTATAATACCAAGTCCGGTCGTATCTGGTTGGGCTTTGTTAGTTACATATTTGACATGATTAATACACGTGGGAATACTGTTAATTGTCAAGCCAAGATAATTTGATTGTATTAATATCGGTATTATTTCACTGATTCGAAAGGATAGTTAAGATTTACCTTTCTGACAACTCGGAACGTTTCTTTTTGTGAATTAAATAAGATCTTCAAATATTTACACCAGAACTCATTCTCGTTCACTTCATACTGTAATGTTTACACTCCGTTGTTAGAATTAACATAATTACACACTACCGCAGTATAATCAGCGGAAAAGTTGTGAGGTAATCATGGTCACTTCTGAACGTGGGAATATCCATAATGTTAAATAGGTAAAGGATGGGGCCGGTAACAGAGCACTGTGGGACACCGGCTTCATGGGTCCACTTGTGGATACCTTTTGTCTGTGTTTAAAGTTATAACTCCTCTTTGTAAGATGCAAACGGCAATGATACCTGAATATAATTTGAAGTCAATGAGTTTCTTGAGTAATCCCAAATGCCAGACCCTGTGAAACACATTATGTCCCAGACGTTTTAAATTTTCTAATTTTGAATCATTGTTCCAATGCGAGTAAAACGTCTGCATAAAATTAAGAAGAAGGTATGGTGTATTTTATATTAAGTATATGTGTATATTATTTTTATTTTGGGCCATAATTAGTCTATATTTGATGTAAAAAAGGATTATTTACTAGGCGTTTACATTAAATTTCTCAATACCATTTTTACATAAAAAGGGAAGATTATTATTTTTTTTTAATTTACAAATACTCAAACGTAAGTTGAACATGAAGATTTTTAATTATTGCATTGACATCGATAAAAGTTACTGAAAAAAATTACAGATATTCTTATTATAATTTTTGAAATGTTCGATCGATGGTAATACACATGCAGATGACAACCCATACAATCACACCCCAAAATTAAGACCACCGAACAAAACATCCCTAAAGAGATCAGGACGTCTCTCAAAATAATTGGTTTCAGATTCATTTTTAATCAAAGGCTTTGTACTCCTCTCAACCGAAACCGTAACAAAAACTTTAAATAATTGACTACCTCACTCCCCATCTTTTATCACTGTATCTGTAACGGATTCCCGTGGCATGCACAAACAAAGCATCCTATTCCAAAGTAGTAATTTGAGGTGCAAGAGTTACCTAATTATTTCAGGAGATCGGATAATTCTATTTTGCTCTCAGAAGGATGCTGCATTCAATTAAATGAATGTAATTATTTATGTCATTTGCAGGTGGAGATATAAGTAATGATTTCATATTGAAAACGAATGCGGATGTTGTATTTTGATCTCTGTAAAATGTGTTTTGTTTTAGAATGGAATGTTTTTCTTTAATTATCGTTCGTGTATTGAGGGAAAAACATTATACAGCGTTTTTTTTATTATTTTTTTTTAATTTGCGGGACAATAAAAGTGAGACGTGATGTATAAAAGATATTTCTGTTTTGGTAGTGATTCTATTGTTGATATATCATTTTGGTAAGACATATGGTTATGTTTATTTTATCTTTTTTTATCAACAATTAATTGCGATTATAGTTGAACATTATTTAAATAAGAAATCTCACAGCTGGTAATTTTTATAATTAGCTAAAACATACAAAATATTATATTTAAATAAGAATTTGTATGCTTGAATAATTTTATTTAACTAGCACATTTTAAATAATAATTACTCTTTGTAAAATAAAAGGTTCAATTAAACTATTTTGTAAAAATACATAAATTTAGTTAGTTTTCTGAAACATGTAGTAGTAAATTTCGTATTAAAACCCATTAAATTAAACAACTTATTATCAAATTTCCTATGTTTTAAAAATATTAAAGTTGTACAAGTTGCAATAATTCTGGTAGTTGAAAAATTGACGGATACATTTATGACGTCTAATTTTTCACTATTTGCGATTAAACGTTTTTCCAGCAAAACATAATTTTAAAATCGTAAAAATAGTTTATTGGGCAATAATTACAAAAATATGTTCTGAAAAATAATTTAAAACTATTTATTTCAAAATATTATTTTAGATAATTTTAACAATTCAATATATTTGATACAAGATAATATATTTGATTTTACACAAATGAAAACTGCTTTACAATTTTAAAAATTACTTGAGTGTGGACAAAGATAAAAATAACTCACTTTTTAAAAAAGAGATTTATAAAAAATACTTATAAATAATACCACGTTAAAAATACGCCATTTTATGCCTATAAATAAACTTTCTTAGGATTTATCAGTGAAATGTGAATGATAAAAGGGATATTAATAACCTCAGTTGATGCACTTTTATCTGTTTTTATCCTTCAAGAAAAACAAATCACCATAGTAGAATGAAATGTTCCATGAATCAAAATTTTCCTTCTGGGGAGAATGCATCGCTATATCTTGATTATCGCAACCTCAAAACCCATAAAGTTTTATAACGTGGCTTTTGGAATAATTCATATTTTTAGCAACAAGCAGTATATAAATAAGCAAAATATACCATATATTTACAGCTTTATGAGGTTATAAGGTTGGCGAAGGTAAATAACCGATAGGGGAAGATGATTTGAGGTTGTCAGAAGACTTGGTGAGAAAGATTTTGCCTTTGATTTATGCTTCAAGTTTCCGAAAGTGCCGGTTAGGTTAGAGATTTTTCGAAATGCAACAAAGACATAGGCAATATGTCTTTCGAATATTTTTATGGAGGTAACCGATGTATTTGTTTTAAGAAAGCGTATATCTTAACGCATACCATTGTGAGATTTTAGGAATGTTTAAACGTTTTTTTTTTTTTTTTATTTTTTTTTTTTTATTTTATTTTATTTTATTTTATTTTATTTTATTTTATTTTATTGAATTTTATTTTATATTATTTTATTTTATTTTATTAATTTGTCGTATTGCTACAACAGGTGTAATCTTACACAAAAAGAAACAGGGATACACAAAAAAAAACAATCAATTTAGAATAAATTAATAATTAAAGTTTAGAATAATGTTCACAGTTTTTGTGAACATGAGTCATTAAAGGCCAAATGCACAAGTGAAGTAAAATGAATTATGAAAGGCAATAACACGAGTTCGAAACTAAATACATCCAAATAAATGATGTATGCTAGAACAATGAGATCCAAGAGATAAAGAAAACACAACACAAAGTTTAAATAATTAAGTTTTAAAGTTTAATAAATAAAATAAAAAATTTACATTTATATTTGTGGGTTGGCATAAACATGGTTTTTAATCCCACTTCATTAAAAAGGCAATTTAGTTCGGCACTTCACAGAAAAAAAGTGGATTGATGAACTGTATATATATATATATTATATGGAATACATTATTGCGTACTGTAAATGTTACATTATGTTGTAATTAAAGAATAATTAAGGAATACATAAATAAACAAGTGCTAAGTATAACAAATAAAGAACCTCTCTTGCAACGCGATAAAAAAACTAAATAAATATGAAAACATAAAAATTTAAATCACGAGCAATGTTAAGCATGGCATAATAAGAATTTATGAAAAAGTAAAATCAGGCGCGAGTGGTACCAAAATAAAAGTCTGATTATTTCAGATTAATTAATAAAAGAAAAAGGGGAATTAATGTTTGTGGTCTTAGCTTTTGTTGAACCATGTTGCTGCTGGAGGATGATCTTGCTGCTGGATCCTGGCTTTCGGCATTTGGAGGAGAGCATTTTTTTTTGTATAGGCCCGCGTCTCCATTCCTAGATCTCGATCATTGCATATTCCGTTGCGCCCGGTCAGCGCCCCAACTTCCTTCGTTCGACCTGCTCGGGTAGGGGTGGTACTCTCCTTGCTCCTAAGAAAAAAAAGGGTCCCTTCGCTCTCTGTCGGGGATTTTCACGTGACCCCTTTTCAGGATTTTAATTGGTTGGGGGGGGTTGGGTGTGAAGGTTCATTTGAGTTCAACACTTGTTGACGCGCTGTGAGAAGAAGGCATATTGAAATGGTGGAAAATGGCGGGTCTGTGGTTGTTCGTAAAGATGGATGTCTGTTACAATCTTGGGATTTTGTAGAGGAGGCCGGCTTGAAGGCAATGGCAGAAGATGTGGAAAAAGAAGTCTCAGGTGGATGAAAATTAACAGGGATAAAAATCGGGAATTAATTTAAAACAAAGCCTGAATAAAAATAATTTAAAATAAAAAAAACAAAAACGCTAAAATAAATCAAATTTTGGTTTTGGCAAGAGAGTTTCTAAGCAAGAGAGTTCAATCAATGAAAATAAAAACTTAACTAATATGAAATATGAAATTGTTAACATCCATGATGAATTTAAATTAATATAAAATGGGAAATGATATGCAAAATCCAGAATTTGTATTGACCTACCCACCCACAAAATGCTGGGATACTTTTTTTTACCGATTTTTGAATATATAAATTCATTTGAATTTTAAAAACCGGACCTCCTATTTTATTCTCTCCTGCCCAAAGTGCCCCAATTTTTCATGCAATTATCTGTTGACACGATCTGATATACTAGTTAGAGGATTGTCGGAAATATGAATACGTTCTGTACTTTGTTTCCAAATTAGAAATAGCCAATATATCCATTTTAAATACCTCCCAACAACTTAAATGAATAGAAACAACTAAACAAAATGCTCTCAAATAATCATTTTTAAATTGAAAACAAATGAAATATTGTTCACAATTGTGCACGAAATTTCAAAATACAACGTTTTCTAAATCATTTTTAATACTTTCTTGCAAGCCCAATGAATTCCAATAGTCTTAAAATTTTGCACAAGGCTATTTGACCTCTAAAGCATTATTTTTACGGTATTTGAATTTTAAAAATGTTAAATGTTTTCAAAACAACATTCCAAATCAAAACGGATGAAACAATTTTGTATATCCAGGCTTATTTTTGCATGCAACTTTGAACGTTGAAAATGTAACTGAAGCTTCCATCTTATTAGACAGATATAATTTTATTCGACTAACTTGGAATATATGAAAGTTTCTAACAGCGTTCTAAGTTCGAGAAGCCAGATATCGAAGATCTTTTATTTTTGTTTCTTCGACCATCAAGATCCGAAAACTTTGCATAAATCTTTACTATCACATTTAACATATGTATTTATTTTGCAATTGTTGAAAATTATATGTTCACCATACCTTTCCAAATACGAACTATACAAACAGAGTGATGATACTTAGTATGCATCCGTTTCTGTTGTCCTTGCACAATTGTATTTTTATGATTCGTAAGAATCTAAATAAATTCAAAAATATTTTTAAAATTTAAACGCGTAAAAGTTTCAAGTTTGATGTATGTTGTTGAAATTAAATATGTAGGGATTTTTGAAACTCCTGAGTACGACTCTGCAATCACTTTCTTAGAATTTCCATTTGGAAATTAATGTCCGAACTAGTATTTATTTCCCCCCCCCCCCCCCCCCCCCCGGGATTGATTTTTCTTGCTTCTCAACAATTCAGAAAATTGATTCGATGATTGATGAAATTCAGAAAAAAAGATTTCATATGATCTAGACATGGGTGCAATTTTTATAAAATGTAAAAAAATTAGAAATTGTGTTCAAAACTGTCATTAAAATTCGAATGTTCCAACGAATTAAAAGTATCAACTCAAATAGTGAATATTTGTCTGAATTAAGGTGAAATTCAAAGAGTGAGGATATAGGGTACTCTTTTACATGATTCTGCGAATAAATTTCAATAATATAATTAAGGATATCTTGCCTAGGTTTAGTGCTCTGTTTAATTTATTTCACAATACTTATATTTTAAATTGGATTTTAGTTAGTTATTCAGATGCTTAACTTTAATTTTGCCACCATTACGAATGGTTAAACTCTAAATGCTATTGTTTTCCTAAGACTTCGATAGTTACAAAATAAAAAATAAGGGGAAGTTTAAAATAAAAATAAATTTCCGAAGAAGTTTTAAAAAATTAAAATTTCAAGGACATTTTAAAATATTAAAATTTCGAGGAAGTTTTTAAATATTAAAATTTCGAGGAAATTTTAACATATTACAATTTTGAGGAAGTTTAAAAAAAAAAAAAATTCCGAAGGAATTTCGAAAAAATTAAATTTCAAGGAAGTTTTAATAAAAGTAAATGATGAAGCAGTTTTAACAAATTAAAATTTCGAGGAAGTTTTAAAATATTAAGATTTTGAGGAAGTTTTATAAAATAAAATTTGGGGAACGTTTTGAAAAATCAAAATTTTGAGGAAGTTTTAATAAAATTAGATGTTGATGTAGTTTTAACAAATTAAAATTTCAAAGAAAGTTTTTAAAAAAATTTTAATTTCGAGGAAGTTTTAAGAAAATTAAAATTTGGGGAAAGTTTTAACAAACTTAAATTTTGAAGAAGTTTTGAAAAATTTAATATCTCAAATGTATTTTCAACATTCGGAGGAGATGAAAATTCGAGCTCGTTTTAATTGAGTTATAATTCGGAATATAGGAACTAAGAAAGAAGTGGGGAATATTTTTGAAAATATTAATTCAAATACATAAGCTTTTTTTATATTTAGCAATAATAAATCTTAGTGTGCCTGTTTTGGAGCTCTGCCGAATATAATTTCAGTAGTTTCAAGAAATATAAATAAATTACCTTCGAAAATTCCTGCTAAGCGAACAAAAGGACGATAAGTAAACTGTTAAATATGACTGTTAAGTTAGCTGTTAAAACTGTTAAGTAACTGTAAATAAACTGTTAAGTAATTGTTAAGTTTTTGAGCCTCTGTACCAAATTATACGAAATAATATTTACTTTGCTTGATTTTACACGAATCGATGCATAATTTCGAATCCAACAATTGCAAATTATTGTAAATCGTGGTCATTGCTTGGCTGCATCGTATTTAGTCGTGTTTCGCATAATGACACATTATTTTAGTTCAAATACTTCGCTTATATTACATCTAAAAGTTTCTTAACTTTAGTAGCGATAAACAAAGTACTTAATTGTTAAATTATAGCAACATAATGGTCTATTATGTGAAGTTAAACTGACAAACAATGATCACCTCTCAAGAATTTGCGACCCACCCTGTATAGTTAGAATATGATTATTTCATTGTACTTAAAACTAAAAGATAATTTTATTATAAAGTTTAATAAAACATATTACTAAAACTCTTCACAAACTAGTGCATACAATAGACTGCATTTTAGATCGAAATCTGGTAAATAAAATCTCTAGTGGACCTAATCCAATTTTATCAAATTACACGCCATCCATACAATGGTAGCCACAGAATTCCCTTTCATAATAGAAACAGCGACTACACTTCCCATCCGACCAATTACATAATACTTCATAGGAGAATCCAGGGCATTGAGATATTAAACTAATTTTCCAAAAGGTCTGGGTTATCTTTATTCTACCCTTAGGGAGGAAATGGGGCAGTAAAGTTGCTGCCAACGAACAACGTGGTTTTTGCCAGACGATAAAAAAAAAAAAAGTTTCTTCATATATTGATCAGTGGAGAGCCCCGCAGTTTTAATGTCTTTCAAGGAACATTTCCGGCCCAATATTAGGACGAGTAGAAGTGGCAGTAAAACTATTATTACCAGTTTCCTGAGAACTACTTTTGGCAATGGAAAAGAAATAAAACGAGAAAAAGAGGGACTGAGAGAAAGAGAAAAGAAAAGAAAAACTGGGAAGGCTTTTAATTGTGGGAGTGGCCGCATCTGCGCATAGTTCTTGGCTCTGTCTAATCGTTGGGCTAAGACGAAAAAGGGTTCTTTTTTCTTTGTTGTTTTAACAGGTACTTGTGGGGGTATTATTCACGACAGATTAAGGGTGGTAAATCGTAAATTTGACATGGCGTTTATTTTTATAAAAGGGGTTTGTTAAAGATGTAAATGGAACATTAAAATGTTATGTAGATGTGTTTATTTTGGTGGTGGAGGGGGGGGGGGGAGGGAAGAGATTCGCAGAAAGCGTGATTATTTTTATTTGGCTCATTGTTGCTCAAATAAACGGAACCTCAGTGTTTTCTTGTTAATAATAGTACCACATATTTTATTAAATGATTTCATCTTTGGGATTTTATAACAAATGTATCAATTTATGTACTCTTATATAAAATGGTTGTATTCTTTAAAATACGTAGACCTGAATTGCGTTTGTTCATTCTGCTAATATTTAATAGTTTTAATTTTGTATAATTATCATATTGGGCCTTTACATATTTTATTAAATCGTGTTAACTGTTCGCAATTTCAATATGAAAAATTTATTTTTACCATAAAAGCTATATTATGGAATCTGAAAAAATAAAATTTTATTTTAAAATTTACTGAGATATTTTCATTTGACAAACTACACATAGATACCTGTTCAATATTTTGATGATTTAGTGCAGATATGTGATATAAGTAATTTATTAATTTTAATGGCAGCTAATTAAAAATTATTATCGTTATTATAAGAATAAAAAACAGCAATCATCAGGTGCTTCTGTATATTTAATTATTTATCTACGTATTAAATTTAAGCTCTACATTGGAAGGGGTGCACGTATTGGGTTTTTGGTTGTATCGCAGGGGGTAAATAAAATATATCAACTTCAAAATTTTACACAACAATTTCAGTATATACATGAATAATCATACCAAGTTTTCCAAATTATAAAAAAGTACATCCGAATAAAAATTCATTTGAATACTCTTTGCCTACTAGGAGTTCAAGAGTGCGCACATGGAGGTTCGGGAGTATGCACTAACAGTGATCACAAACAAAGGACCGCTACCTTCACAAGCGGAGCAGTTCTAATGCCACCTTTACTTGCAAATGCTACACTAGATCCAGTTCTCAAAAAAAATATTGTTCACAAGTTCCAGGAGAAGCATCTTTAAAAAGATATGGATTCTTTTTTTTTTCTTGGAAACATTAACGCAAGTGGAACATAAATTCCTGTTGCACTTATGCAATATACTGCTGTGTTTCACATTGCTCGTCACTAGATATGTTACAAACTGTTTTTTTTTACTTTTGGTCATCTATTTTCATATTGCGAAATTGCTGTTCGTACTTTTGTTCTCCTGTGAAGTATTTGACGTAAAGCACCGTGCAGATACATAATTCTGACTCACCTCATGCTGTTTCTACTGAACTGTACTTTGCTATGATATAGAGAAAAATAAATATAAATTAGTATTATGAACTCTAAAACTCTTACGTTTAAAGTTCTAAATATTATTTACAAAAGTAATGAAAGCATATTTTCCATTGTAAAATCTAGACTAATTGCATCAAACAGATGAAAATATAGTGTGTACTTCTGTTGTTGTGGACCCACTAAAAATCCAGAACAAAAAATCCCTAAAGTCTGAAAAGTCCCTGCGTACTCTTAACTGACTGTGTACACTTCCCCTCCCTTTCCCTATAGATTACAACTTTAAGATTCAAATGAGTTATCAACTTCAAATTCACAAAATCTGCAATTAACGATTTTGCGCACTGATTTTGACACATTTATCAAACATACATTAAATTGATACATGTATACACTTCCACACTCTACAATGTTTATTTGCTACTATGGCTTATTAACTATTTTATTTGTTATTCAGCTCCTATCGCCCCAGACAAACGCATGCTATTATCCGTGAACAAAACTACAGTGACCGTTAACCTGAACAGTTGGCACAACGGCGGGTGCCCCATAACCTTCTTCGTCATCCAGTACAAGACGTCCGGCCACCACGAGTGGACCCTGGTCAGCAACAACATCATCCCTGAGCAGCAGACCATCACCATCACGGACCTCACGTCCGGGGCATGGTACAGCCTGCTGATGACAGCGAGGAATGATGCCGGATCAACGGACGCCGAATATGTGTTCGCGACATTGACTTTAACTGGAGGTAAGTGACTTTGGCACTTAATAGATTAGGGATGTTAATAGTAGTCAAAAGATTATTTATAGGTACAACACGTTTGGGAGATGATGGTATTTTGCTATCGCGATTAATCCCCAGGCAATAATCGATGTTTTCTGATTAATCGATATTTACATATTAATCGATGTTTTCCGATTAATCGATGTTTTCATATTAATCGATGTTTTCATATTAATCGATGTTTTCCGATTAATCAATGTTTTCATATTAATCGATGTTTTCCGATTAATCAAAATTTTGCGATTAATCGATATTTTCCAATTAATCGATAGTTTTGATTAATTGATATTTTCCAATTAATCGTTGTTTTCTACTTAATCGATATTTTCCAATTAATCGATATTTTTCAATTAATCGATATTTTTGATTAATCGATAGGCTTAATATATCGATATTTTATGATTAGAATATGTACCGTAAAAAGGGGCAACTTTGTGCCACTTTTTGAGTTTTTTTCAGAATATATCTATCATTTATGCACCAATTGCTCTGAAATTTTTACACAACATACATACACATCTCGGCTATCCAATGATGGGTGGAAAAAAATGTTTTCTTTATAGAAAGGGAGGGGGATTTTTTTTCGTGTGGCACAAAGTTGTACCCGGTTGCGTACAACTTTGTGCCACTCTCTTTTCTGCCTCTAAAACACATTGAAACTTAGTGTGGCACAATCTTGACCATACTTTTTTTCATACACAGCTCATCTACTATGCTATGAGCAGGGAAATAAAATTTGTTCTCATCATTTTACTGTTTTTTTTCGCATTTTTATCAATTTGGAAGTGTGCGAAATGGAAGAAGACGAGTTTTTTTAAAACTTTTAATGATAAACTGTTTCATAATATTACATTACAAAAAACAATTTTAAATTACATTAGTGGAGTGTAGAGGCAGCGCTATGAACTTAACATCATTTTCCTGACACAAACGCCGGAAAAGAGAACTAAGATGAGAACTGAGATTGTCTCCTATAAGTACCACTTTGTTTCCTGCGGACTAGTAACATGGTATATTCAAACCAATCTTCCTGATTTCTTCAGACCTTCAGATGGGGATGATTCAGCATCCTTTCTCTTCTTCAGCATAAATGCAAGTGAATTTCGATGAATTCCATACCTGTCTTGGGCCTTACGGATGGAAATCCTCTTCTCAGTAATTTCCCCTAACACCTTTTCAAGGTATTCATTAGTGTAAGCCCGATAAGGGCGACCTCCGACCTTCTTTCTGTCACCACGGACCATTATCTGCAAAAAAGTATTGAATAAAAAGCGGATTAAAGCTAAAAAAATAAGAAATTGAGTGGCACAAAGTTGTACCCCAAAGTTGTCATTTTTGATAACATGTAAGCTTATGGCGAAACTAACAAACATTTTAAATTGCTTAATACAGCAAATTGTAGATAATAATATAGTGATTAATGTATAAACTTACCAAATCTCCAGGGGAACAACTAATATGAGGTCTAGATGAGACTCTCCTGGTATCTTAAAAACCTTCACACACTGTGATCACAAACAATATTTTCTTGAAACCACAACTAATAATTGACCAGATAATTACATACTTGTTTAGATTCAACATCATCATAGCTAACTACGTGATTTTTTCCAAACCTCTAGTTGCATTTATATTACCGCTAGACCGCATTGAAATCTGGAAATCGTCTGTGGAAGAATGTTGCAACCTGTGGCACAAAGTTGCCCCATTTTACAGTACCGTAGAATTAAGTAAACACGTGGATAGAAACCTTAAACTAATGTTTCGAAACTGGATTGTTTTAAACTCAAAGAATAGTACAATAATATTTCTCTATTCATTATAAAAAAATATAGATACATTGTCAGTTTTGCCTAGACATTACTTTTCTTACGTTTGTTGAATAATAAATGCTTTTGGTGCTGAATTTTGGCATCCGTAATGTTATTCCATACTTCCGAGTGTACTTTAAACTAACCTTCAAATCGATTAATCTTCAAATCGATAAATTGTCGAATCGATTAACCGTCGAATCGATTAATCGTGAAATCGATTGTCAAATCAATTTGTCGTAAAATCAATTAATCATCAAATCGATTAAACGTCAAAACGATTAGTCGTCAAATCGATTAATTACCACATAAATCATTTGTCAAATCGCTTAATCGTCAAAACGAAAATTAGAACATCGAAATCGCAATGTTTTTTTACTTCCGGAAATTCGATATATATCGATTCATCGCCCAATCTAACCGTGTAATTGGTGATAAAGACTTAATTTTATTTGAACGTTATTTAATATTTATCATTGCTTTTAAAACATAAATTCAAATTATAGTTTCAAATGAATTTTGAAATGAGTTGAAATGAAAACAAGAGTGTTCTGTAACTAAAAAAACTCTACAAATTTAAATAAAATGAAATAAGTTTCTTAAAATTGAATATATAATCTTATATCTTTACAAAAATCTGCTTTTCTTATATCTTCCTAGAGATATCTGAAAGGATGTTCTTCATATCATGCCGATAAATTATTAAATAAAATTAATCTTTGATTTGAAAAATAAAACTTTAATAGTTGTAATTTTAACAAAAAATAAACTGATTGTCATAATGATTTTAATGTACAATATTCTTGTATGAAGTGTCAAGTATTCTTTTAAGTTTTTGAATAAATACAAAAATAGTTACAACGATAAGAAATTCATTTTTCTTTATATCCGAATAACGTTTTTACTGGATTAATTTACTTAATTGTTATTTAATAATTATTTGAGAAAAAAAAATATATTTAATGACTGATTTATTATTTTTAAATGGACGTGCATAATTGATATATACTAACGACCCCAAAAACATGAAAATAGCAATTCACTTTCATATGTCTAGATAATAAATTAAATCTGCGCATTCATTTTATGTGTTATCAGATAAAACCAGTGTGTCCTGAGTGATCAACACTTTCCTCCCGTTTTATCTTTGGGAGTGGCCAGCTTATGGGTCTCAAGGGAATGGGTGTAACAGAAAATATATAACTGATAAAAAGTTATTTCTTTATTTCCACTCAATAACGGAAACCCGTGACTTAATTTATTTCATTCTCGTAAAATATTTATATTCTGATAATAAATGGGATCCTCAGAGGTGTTGATTAATGGCCAGTAATTAGTTTAAACAAATTAGAATGTGGTGCGACAGGCGTAATGCACAGTTTCACTAGATCGTGTAAACCAGTATTATTGTTGCATGTTTACATTGTAACATCGCCTTCACACACCTGTCGAAAAGGACTGGAATTCCTGTGTTAACTGCAATTCACGCTATACGCATACCATACCAATACTTCTGTCCCAGAAATGAGAGACTAAAAATTAAGTTTTAAAAATATTTAATTACAGTTAAATTTTTAAATTAAATAAAAAACATAATATTTAGGTTACAGCTTATTTTACAAATAAAACAAAAAAAAAACAGAAAGGACGCCTGGTGACTGGTCCTTCTAAACGACAATCACGTCATTCCGTCTAAGTGTCCTACGGGTCTCTGTCTGTTTTCCCAGAGGTAGGAAAACGCTAGTTCCTTAAGCATGAAGCATCAAGCTGGTGGCTCCACCCAGTGTCACTAGATAGAGTTTATAGTTTTGGGGATGGTACAACATATACCTACTTATCACTGAGTCAGACATTTATGCAAATGTGTCTGATAGTAACCCATTGCTGAGTAACTCTAAAGCTATATCAACAAATAGTTGTTATAGAGCTAGCTCACTTTCATGATAGGGTAACCCACACTGTTAAAAATAGGTATTCAAAAATAAGTCAATTGTACTCATTTTCGAGTACATTCGATGTTTGTAACGACACCGAATACCTACGTTTCATTTTTGAAAAAGACATGTACTCAAAAATAAGTACAATGAGTAAAAATGAATAAAAAGAGCAGTTATTTCAATATGGGCTGCCTTCATAAATCACTTTCAATAAATATCGACAATTACAACTAATACTTACCGGGAATCAGGCCCAGATCTTCAGACACCGTAGTTCAGTGTATTATCCGTTATCAAGGCGACTTGGAAAAACTATAAACATAATACATTTTTAAATAGTGTGCCAAGGGAAGCTAAGATAATTGAGTTCTAATAACTGTTTCCATTTAAGAAATTACATCAAATAATGTAGAAAACTATCTTCTTAAAAACTATTTTAAGTTTGTGAGGTTGCTTTATTACGATGGGTTGAACAGATGGGTTGATAATTATTAACACTGTTAATAATTGGTACTCAAAAATAAGTCAATTGTACTCATTTTTGAGTGCATTCGATTCTTATCATTGCTCCGAATATAATAGTATATATTTTGAAATATAAATAGAATGAAAAGTGTAGATGATAGCCTTCATAACCTGCCTTCATAAATAACTTGGAATAAATATCGATAACTGCAACCATTACTGATTTGGAATCGAACCTATATCCTCCGCAGTGCATAGCGTTTCTGTTAAATTACCTAGGCGACTTGAAGAAGTTATAAACAGAAGACATGTGTAAAAGGTGTGTCAAAGAATGGGAAGTAAGATAATTGAGTTGTTTCCATTGAAGCAATCGATATTAAATAGCCTGTAAAATCATTTTCTCTACGACTATATTTCGTTTATCAGGTCGCTTTGTTAAGATGGCTTGAACTTAAGCTGATATTTGCAATATTAAATCACACTACTCATTTTAGAGAAAATACGCGTACTTAAATTTGAGGTCATCGCTGATTTATGATGCATTTGTACTCAAACAATCTTATTTTTAAGAAAGATCCGTGCCTCAATCCTATTTTTTTATCAATGAATTCAGAAATATTTTTTTGCATTGCAAATAACAGCTTAAAGCAACATTAAAACATTATTTTTTTAACAATAATAAAAACAAAAATAATAAAAATAATAAAAAACAATATTTTTAATTTTTTTCCATCTTCTAAACCTATAAAAGCTTTTGTAAAAAACACTCCTCCTCAAATTTTTAGTATTTAAAAAAAATATTAAATAACTTCTTTAACTTTAATATACTACAATCGTATGAGTAGACTTTTGCAGCTGTTTAATCTTCGAAAACTATTAAAAGTTTAGTTTAGGTAACATTTTTACAAAGCCTTAGCATTGCATTACAGTAGAAAAATAATTTAAGACTATGTTAGATATTCATTGCGGGACAGGTATGAGATAATAGTTGGACCCACCTTGTTGGTTCTTGAGCTTGTTGTTGGCCGCCAATATATGTATTTTAAACTGGGGCAAAATTCAAAGGACTTATTATGAGTAAATGCCGAATGTTGCAGATAAAATACAGGTAGTCAGATGATAAGTATATAAACATGTAAATAAACACATGTTCTGTTTCTTCAAATGTTTTCAAATATTGTACACACCTTCTTAAATATATATAACATCTTTTTATACAAAATCAATTTTAATTTTTTTTTTTGGAATTTGGGGCTTGGATCTTCTTTGTTTGTCATGTCTATATGCATATAATTTCATTTTCAATTATTAACATTCATAAGGTACTTGAGTATTTTATGTTTAACACTTCCGAGTTGAATTGTTACACTTAACGTTATTTTCGTAGCGTGACTATGCATATGCTTCTGTTATAGTTTATCTTTCGGCGAAAGAGTGGGGGATACTCTGGCGTGCGCCAAATGAGCGATTTTTCGCCAATACTATTTTCGGCACCCATACAGTTACTTCTAGTGAACAACCGGAGAAAACATCGCGGCTTTCGATTGCGACGTTGTCGTACATGTTTCAAGACTCTCGCAATAAAATGTATTATAACTAACTAAAACCTTACGATTGATTAATACTTAAACCAAGCCACCTCAACATTTTGATATGATGGTCTTTTTTTAAATTATATGTCAATATAGATTAAGGTGTACATACACACTTGTAAAAACAAAAAAAATCTGAAATATTTTTTTGGTTCTATAGTATTCCTAAATTCATTATATTTCAGATGATACCAAAATTGAATAAAAATTTAAAAAAAATTTATTTACAAAGAATTATTCTAGGGAATATGTTTTGTAAACTTTACACTCAATTTCTGAAGAATTGTTTTTTTTACAATATGTTCCTTTATTCCAAATATGATAACTCAAGTTTGCTTTAAAGTTTTGAGAAAATAATTTTTTCATTCAACTTTATAGTAGTTGTAAGATGTTATGGGCCTCCATCATAAAGACTTGTTAAAAAAATTATTTTTAATAGAATTTTAAAGTTAAAAATTTGAAAAAAAGCAGTTTTTTAGGGACTTTCGAGGTAAAAGATTATTTTTAAAACATCTTTAAATTCTATAAACGTTTTGGATGGCCATAACATTAAGAAAGATTCGGCGAGTAATTTCCAACAAAAATTATACATCTAGATTTATTACAACTTGCATAATCATGTTTGAAAAAGCATGCTAATTATCTTATAAAATGCTAATTATATAATTAGTATTTGCTCTTATTCAGTTTATATATATATATATATATATATATATATATATATATATATATATATATATATATATATATATATATATATATATATATATATATATATATATATATATATATATATATATATATATATATATATATATATATATATATATATATATATATATATAATGTTGCGGCTCAAATAGCGTCACGTTGGTTGTGGTGTGGGAGTTTATGAAGTGGGGAGGGGAAAGGTCAACAATTTAGTGTAGATCTCGTTTTCAAACCCTATTTATACATTACGAAACAATTTCTATGGTTTTACCAAAATATCCCCAATAGCCCATTTTTTAGTTGTAGTCGGTTGTTATTTAAACCCATCAAATAATTTAAAATACACCTGTTTGTAGAAGTAATCCTTTAATACTGTAGCATAAGTTTAAATATATTTATATCTGATAATTTGATATGATGTAAAATAAAATGTTTTATGGTTTATAAAAACCCAATTTTTTCCATGCTTTTTCTGGATATCTAATTAAGAAGATTTTACAATTTCCGAAGATTAAACTAATTATCCTCTTCTGGAAATTAGAGTGAATGTTTTCGGATATTTATATTTTTTACCGCTCAAGGCTTACCGACAAAATAAGCTACTAAAAATATTTTTTTTATAAAAAAAAATAAAGGTATCGAGCCCCAAAATATACTAATTGGAAGTTATAATATTCGACTACTAAAAAAAAAAATTCAGACAATCATTATCTTTTATTACGTTTATTATTAATAATAAGCTTATAATAATTATCGTTTGTATACAATTATCTTCATCGCCATTCCATTTTTTTAAGCGTTTAAGTAAAAAATATACATGGATGTATTTTTTTTTCAGTTTGGTTAAATTGGAAGATAGAACTGCGGTATTTTTCAGCTGTATTTCGTTCTATGCTTCGTTAGTTTCGTTTTATTGATTTGTTTTTCGGTTTAATTTCATCGGAAAAAATATATAGTTTGATTAATAAAATAGGATTTTAATCAGTAAAGCATTCAAATGTTTTTGTATTAGATTTCAGGAAAAAAAAATATACCTTTCTTTTGGCATGATCGAATTTTATTGGAATGTACTTAGTGGATCCATGTTTTAGATTTGCCTTTAATTAGGAAATACTGGGACAATTACTTTTTATAAACGATTTTATTTATATTCTCCGATAAATGAAGCGAAATAAATATATTTATTAACATCTTAATAATATTTCAAATATTATAAATGTGTATTTATAATGGGAACTTACAAGATGGTTACAATTTGTTAGGAGATAGCAATTGTTTGTGTGTATCACATGTAGCTAGCTGTATTGGCATAATGAAACATTATATTTGTAGAACTACTTAGCTTATATTTGAAACAATTCGCTTAGCTTTAATAAGCTTTTGAGACGTACAGTGGCGGCTCGCCCACTACAGCAAGTACAGCCGGGCTGCACCTAGATTCATTAGTGTATATTAAAACTAAAATCGGATATTTTACTAATTTTCTTAAATAAAGATTAGAAATGAAAATGAAATTTCTACGGTAGTAAACAAAATCTCCGATAAATAGCACGCATGTTACCGTAATGCACAATTCAGGAGGGGAAAAAACTCCATTCAATCAAACTGCAGCCAAAAAGCGAAATTCGAAATCGGCTGCATCGTTGCCATGGCAACCGCTACGTAGTATGGAGATTCCACCCATGCTAATGCACTGCATTTGTGTAGGAAGGTACAGCCAAAATGAGTTTTCTTGTTTTAGCTGCACTTAAGGTTCGATATGCTGATTGGCTAATGGGTGAAACGAGAACTTACGAGATTATATCCAAACGGAAATGGTTTTCGTGATACATTTACTGTGTGATGTTGTTTCAGCGACGTGGTCCTGCTGTTGTTTCGTTATGTAAGTTAATATTAAAATTGACCGATTCGCATGTTTAAAAGAAAGCAGGATTGCTTTAATTTTCAAAAAATAAGTAAGAGTTTTCTATTTTTTTCGCATGTTATCATTTCTTAAAAATTGAAAGGAAACTTGATTTGAGTAGTGAATAATAAAGAATTTCCGTTCATAAAAGGTTTTTGGAAAATAGGGAGGGGGAGAGGGGGGGGGGGGTAATTCACATGATTTCGGCTGCACTAACATTTTAGACCACGGGCCGCCACTGGAGACGTATCAAAATAACACGTTTATTATATGTAGTTAAACAGCCAGAATATGACCATCACCCAATAATTTGTGACCGCTATGTATTTCAAGTAATTTTTAAGTTTTGACCAAAATTTAATTTTAATATCTAACAGTGTATCATTCTAAAACAATCCTTATAATTTTCTAGAAACTATAAAGGTTTGAATAATGTGGCTCTATACTTTTATTAACTTATAATTGATTCTAATGAAACACAGTACTAACCACACTTTAATGATGTCATCACGCTCTACGGAGCTGTGTCTGAATTTGATGAAGAACATAACATATGCTTGAAGTTGCTTCTGTGTGACTTTGTTAGACTCTTTAAGATATGTAAGCAACATAGTGCACATGTACTGATTTTACGGTTAAACTTTGGATTCTAGATAATTTCATTGTAAATTTTGAATAATGGACAGAGCAGAATGGGGCAGAGCCAAACAGCTAGTTACATAATATATTATTAAGTGTTGGTTATTTATCTTAAATGATGATGGGTATTTATTCATAATAAACTTATTCCTTTTCCCTCGTAATATTTTTATATAAGAAGATAATATGCAATATATTGTCACCCTTTACATTCCTAAAATACAACACATGACACCAATTACGTTCTAATCGAAAAAACGTCACAACTATGATAAATATATTATTACGTGTTTCTTAAATATCTTAAATAATAATGGTTAATTATGCATAATAAGCCTATTTTTTCCCTCGTAGTAATTGAATTTAAGAAGCTAATATGTACTTATTGGCCTCCTTTAAATTCTTAAAATAAAACATATGACACCAATTACGTTCTATAAAGAAACGTCATAACCATGTTAAACACATTATTATGCGTTGGTTATTTATTTTAAATGATAAAGGTTGGTTATTCATAATGAACTTATTCCTTTTGCATCATAGTATTTGAATATAAGACGATAATAGGTAATATATTGCCATCCTTTACATTCTTAAAATAAAATACATGACATCAATTACGTTCTAATAAAAAAAAGCGACATAACCACGATAAATACATTGTTTGTCAGTTTTTATCATCTAAAATGATAAAGGTTGATTATTCATAATAAATATATTCCTTTTCCATCATAGTATTTGAATATAAGACGATAATATGTAATGTATTGTCATCCTTTACATTCTTAAAATAAAATACATGACATCAATTACGTTCTAATAAAAAAAGCGACATAACCATGATAAATACATTGTTTGTCAGTTTTTATCTTAAATGATAAAGGTTTATTATTCATAATAAATCTATTCCTTTTCCATCATAGTATTTGAATATAAGACGATAATATGTAATGTATTGTCATCCTTTACATTCTTAAAATAAAATACATGACACCAATTAGGTTCTAATAAAAAAAAGCTCAATAACCATGATAAATACATTATTATTTGTTATTTATTTATCTTAAATGATAATGATTGATGATTCATAATAAACCTATTACCTTCCCGTTGTAGTATTTTTATATAAGATAACATGTAACGTATTGCCATCCTTTACATTCTTAAAATACAACACATGACACCAATTACGTTCTTATCGGAAAAAAACGTCATAATCATGATAAACCACGTCCACGAAATGGACCCTATCGATAACATCAACACCGACATCCCTCTAACAAGTATACGTCCTAAAGATAAGATCCCAGTTTCAGGAAGCCCCCCATCCCCAGCGTCTTTACTGTCCACCCTAAATAATCCCGACGTGCAGCAATCCCCCGTCCTAGAGGTTATCTCGGCGACACTGACGTGAAGCTAATATTTAAGACACTTTCGGTTGGTCGTAACGACGCTTTCTCGTCCAAACTCCGCTTCTCTTGGGTATTAGCGTCTTAATCCATTGGCAGGGACGACATGGAATGAAAGGGGTTGGTGTATAATAAATAAAACAGCCTGGGTATGTTATGAGGAGAAGGGTATGGGTATGTGGTATGTGTCTCGGACGTGATTGTACTCGTAAATGGGGAGTAAATCAAGGATGGTAATTACAATGAGATGATATAAGAGAATATACCGTCAGGTATATAACTTTCTTTTGAATTGTCTAGAATAGATGTATAGTGAATGTATATGTGTACAGTATATGTAATTGAATGATATTATTGATAGAAAGTTTAGCCTTCTGAGAGACGAGTATAATATCGATTTTGTAAGGTAGTTTTTAATGCAGGAAGGCTTAAGTTGAATATCCAATACCTTCCTATTCTAGTAAAATAACTTTAATTATTTTAATAGATTACGATGTTTTAATACGTTTTTTTTAAATACACTGTTAAATTGGTACTCAAATATAAGTCAAATGTACTCATTTTTGAGTACATTCAAAGTTTATAACGGCTTCGAATACATACATTTCCTTTTTGAAAAAGACATGTACTCAAAAATGAGTACAATGATTAAACATGAATAAAAATAGCATTTACATGCCTACGTAAGCTTCCTTCATAAATCCCTTTCAATAAATGTCGACAATGACAACCAAGTCTTACCGGGAATCGAACCCACATCCTCAGGCACCACAGTTCAGTGCCTTATCCGTTAAACATCCAAGGAGACTTGAAGAAGTTATAAACAGTAGAAATATTGTGCCAAAAGAATGTGAGTAAGATAATTGAGTTGTAATAACTCAGTTTCCATTTAAGAAATGGCATACAATAATGTAGAAAACCATCTCCGGAATAACTATTTTAAGTTTGTCAAGTCGCTTTGTTAAGATGGCTTGAACATAAGTTCAAATTGGGAATACTAAATCACACTGCTCATTTTTGAAAAACGTATGAAATTTGAGTATGCCTTCGCTTTTTTACGATGTAATTATACTCAAATAAAAACGAGTAGGTTCAGGTACACATTTTAATGTACCTTTTTTATAGTGTAGATTATTTCTTTGAAAACTGATATTTGTCTCTCTTACATGGATAACACCACATTTTATTTCATAACCATTTTTGTTATTCATCTTATATTTTGTATAAATCATAAAGTAATGCATTAATTTCTGTATAAATACATTTTTATGGTTCTAGAAAAAAAAATTAAGAAGTTTTACAAAGATTTAAATGCTGTATTGAGTTTTTTGCAAATCCCAAAATTTCGTATAGTTCTTTTATTAAATCAGCTAATTAATGTTAAATAGGGTACATTGAAAAATATTTGTACCTAATGTATAAAAAATTAGTCAAAACATTTTGTTGAAAATATTTGAAACTTCAACAAGATCTTTACGATTCAAGAGCTATTTTTATTTTATTTTGCCAAAAGGAGGTTTATGCATTTTATCTTTGTGATGAAAAGAAAAACTAGTTGGTAGTTACCCTCAATTTTTTGCTTAAGCTTGTATATTATACCTTTTTTTATTATTTATTCTTTAGAATATTATATTTTAATAAGCACTATAGCCCAAATTGTTTTAATGATAGTATTTCATTAGTTGGTCTACCATTAAACCGTATTTAGAATGTAAATAAAGGTAGAAATTAAAAAAAAGTCAAAATATGTATTGTTTACTTATTTTTGATTATTTTACATTTGTTTTTATAAATAGAAAAAAAATCTATCTCGTCTACTGCTAAACGTTTTGTGAATTTTTATCTAACACATTCATATAAATAATACCTCTCAATATATATAAAAAAAATTATGCAAATGCTTCTATTTTAATATAATCGTATTTCTCCATTGAAACATTTGTGATTTAACTTCTACAACCTTAATAAGTTATCAAAATATGGGTTTGTAAAGAACTAAATATTTATTTTTAATAATATTACAAAAATATAAATATTTTTGTATTATTACCTCTCCTTTGAAATTAGGTTATGCAGCATACACACTATGTGGTTTATTTAATGTTAAACCTAATACTGCTACATCTCCGTTGAATTACGGATTAATTTCATTTCTGAAGCCCACAATTTGATTAAATATTATAATGCTGAGGACATTGTTGTGGTAGGATAATTAAAATTAGCTACATATGTCTCGCATATGTCTAGACATATAAATATCCATTATTTGTGAAGCACCTACGACATATTCTGACTAAGGTAATTAATAAATCAAATAAAGTTTGTTTTAACTATAATCATGGAAATTTGCCTAATTAGTTACTAGTATAGAAACAAGTAGGCCTAATTACTGTTTTATCATTGTTCAGGGTTATATTATCTTTTCTTATCATTAAAGTTACTTTTTTGATATTTTTTTCATTTCTATTTTTCTTCATACTTTCTTAGTACTGTTCCCGTCTCCGGTGTTTCCATATAATGAAAAAAATTGTAAAGCTAATGTATACAATATAAAATTTTATTTTCACATACAGATATAGTAAATTGAATGTTTGGCCTTACATACCTTTTACTTAATATTTGATTGCACAATTGCGCATTACATAATGCCTTCGACTTTTAAAAAGAAACTATGTAATCTTAAATTGTAAAATTCAAATTTCAAATGGGTAAGCAAATAAAAACTAGTGCAAGTACTTAACACAAGTTGATTCATTTATAATATGTATACTGGGAATGCTTGACCCAAAATAAATGAAAGAAAAGTTTCGTTTGTTAAGATTTCGTTTATTATTTAATATCTATATGGAGTAAGAAGTAATTTCGTACATTTTGAGAAAAATATGCATAAATAACCCATGTACAAATTATTTTATGATTTTTCTTGCGACAATCATGAAAACCATCAGACAATTAGCTTTGTTGATGTGGAAATGTTCCTGAAATTTTTACAAGTAAACAATGTATTACTTTTCATTAAGGGAGACCCGAGCCCCAAATCCTAATGTGTTTATTAATGAATTAAGAATTTTTTTTATAGTATTAGAACATCTTTTTCTGAAAAATAACCAAAAACAAAAATATATTTAAAAAATTTATGTTTGTTGTTTTTGGAGTTTTTTTAGCTTAAATATACTATTTAAAAAAAACACTACTCTTCCAATTTTTAATGTTTTAAAAAAAATTAATTGATTAAATAACATCATGGTATGTACTACAGATGTAGGAATAGATTTTGCTGATTTGGGTTTTAAAAAAATTCAAAAACTTATTATAAGATCAAAACATAAAAAATATATTTAAACTTTTATGTTTAATAATACACAAACAAATAATTTATAACTTAATTTAGAAAAACTATTCATTCGTTTATAAAACAAATATTAGAGCTTCCAAAAATATTAACAGTTTAGTTTTAGGTTAATTAGTTACAAAGCCTTAGCATTTTAAACGTGACCAAAGCGTACTTTTTTTTGAATAAATGACGATTATTGCAGACGTAAAGGGTATAGATAGATGATAAATGGTATATAAACATCCAAACAAACATAGGTTCTGTTTTTTCATTGTTTTAAATTTGATACACACCTTCTTACGTATGTATAGCATCGTTTTATGAAGAAAAAAATTGCAATTTTTTGTAATTTGGGGCTTGGGTCTCCCTTAATTGTAATGCAAAAATTTAAACCAAAATTGATAAATAAACTAACACTACTAATATATATTTTTTATTATATCCTGTTTTGCTGCTAGGATACTCAAAAAGAAATTATACAATACAACATAAATTCCAATCGAGCCTTTTGCTCTCTGAGAACGATTATTTACCAATAGTCCTAATTTTTTTACTTCTAGAATATCCACCCAGGCCTTCAGAAGTGAGCGACGTGAACGGTGCCTTCTACCGGCACTTGACCATCACCGTGCCGGTGGTGAGCTCCACCATCGTTCTGGTGGCGGTCCTGTGCGTGGTGTGTGTCATCACGAGGCGGAGAACGAGCGGGCGAAATCCACGAACACCAGATGGTAAATTTCCCTCACCATTCGTACATTGTTGTGGGAATGTGGATAGATTTCAGACAAATGTTGGTTACTGGGTGTGGAGGTTAAAGGCTACCGTGCCGGGAAATGTATTAATATATTATTTATATCCAATTTTCTTTAATGTTTGGATAGCAGTATCAAAATGTATAAATAATATAAATTATTAAAGACGCGGTGCAAGAAAAAAGCAGCTCCAATCTATAAAATTCTTCAGGAAGGACAGAAAAATTCAAATTTAAAAGTACAAGTTATTTTTTTTTATTTCTCTATAGCCATTGTTAAGAGTTGTCTGGCATGTTCTTGAACAGAATATTTTTTCTTTACAGGAATAAGTAAAAAAGAGTAAATCAGAAAAATGTTTGGTTGCCCTGTTTAGCAACCTACGTTTTCTATTAGTCAAGATGTTGGGATGATATTGCCGATGAATTTTAATGCGTACAGTAATCTAAATCAATGAGCAAAAAGCTTGACTATCTAAACAGCCAGTGAAATAAAAAAAAATCGTAATGCTGTTCAATAATAATATTTGAATGATATTTTTAAAAACTTGCTTCTTCTAAAACATATAGATTTTATATTATACTGTAAAAATATTATGTGTGAATATGTATGTAATATATTACACCCGGGTCGGCTCCCAGCGGCACCTTTACTTAAATGGGAAGACGGCCTATTTAATTCGGCTCACGAGAATTCCAGGATTGAAGGAAAATTACATAAAGCTTCTTACATTTGATCTTTTGAGCTCCAAAGCAGCGAAAAGTGGGTTCTTGATTATGTAGTTTAACACATTGAAAAGTGGGAAAATATTTTGTACTAAGAGACACCTGGTACGAAACCTTTCAAAGGAAAGAGTAGGACTGCAATTACTTCTTACAATATATTTCTTTCATACAGTATATAACTTTCTTAAAATATAATATTTTTTAAAAATAAAATAATCTTTAGTCGAGAGGAATAATCAAAATTATACTTCTAACAAAAAAAATTCCATTACATTGTCTCCTGACGGAATGAGCAATGTTATTTTAGAACATGTAAGACATACTCAAACTGCGCCTTTCAAGTCCCCTAAAACATCATTATCAATTTTTGTTAGTAGTCCTGTAGCAGGTCCGGGTTAAATACCTTCCAGAACTGGGCGATTCTACTTTGTATTTTTGCAATCTAAGAATACCTCGTATTTTGAGACGCTAAACATTCTACTCGGCTCTAGAGAAAAAAAAGATTGACTACTTTTTATGAATTTGAGAAGAATAGACTTTTTTTTATATATTTGAAAAGAATAGACTGCTTTTTATAATGAAACTGATGATACTTTTTATGAGTTTAAAAAGAATATACTACTTTTTATAATGAAATTGATGATACTTTTTATGAATTTGAAATGGATTGAATTGAATATGGATATTATTAAATTGAATTTGAATATGATTAAACTACCGCAATTTAAGGTAATTATTTAAAGTAAATTATCTGATAATTTTTCTATTTAATTAAAACAATTTATGATATATAGTAGATATTAGAACAGTTACAATTAATTTTGGAATTGGAAAACATAAATCTATTATTTTTTTAACAAAATTAAACAAGGAAAAATAAATATTGAAAAATCTATATTAAATTCATAACTTTTAGAATAAGATATGCGTCAATAAAAATCGCAATTTACACATATTTTTTATTGATAAAATTGGTATTTTTGTGAAGTATTGTTGGTAAAATTGAGGACTCATTTCTAAAAATAAATCCTGATCACTATACTGCAAAATTAAGTTTATCAAACAATGTCTACATAAATGAATTTAAATAACAATTTTTACATATAAGTTTCTTGCGAACTGAGTTTTATCCGTAACAAATACAAGTGTCTACTTTATCACTTAAACAAATAAAAATTGATTTTAAAAATATTTATTATTCTTTTCCCCAGGAAATGACAACAGGGAACCGGTGAAACCTGACAACATGCCCCTTTCTGTGACCTATGACAGCAGCCAGGAGCCAGCTTACTACCCGTCCCCGTATGCCACCAGCAGTGCGCCTGGATACAGCCGCGAGCACTGCGTCCAGACCAGTCACCAGCAACAAAACATGGGGACCTTCGGAAGTGGAAGATGTGGATACGCATACGATATTCCTTATCCACAAAGAAGGGTAGAATGTCGTTTTCATGAATAAGCAAATATGTTATGAACTTGAGAGGGCTCGCAATATTGAGACGAAATTGAGACGCAATATCAATATATGTATTTAAGACAAATGTAGCAATTACTATGATATAAATATTATATATATATATATATATATATATATATATATATATATATATATATATAATAACTCTCAAGCAGAATATGTCGAAAAATACAAGTAATTCATACATGTTGAGTATTATATCGTGAATCTTTCATTTGAAGGTATTATAATAAAACGATATTCATCTGTTCATGTTAATGAAATATCAATTTAAAAGTCATAAATATGAAAATGAAATATATACTAATATATCTTTAGAACATTTATTTACTTAATATTACTATTTTAATTTAAATGTTTTTTTTAATTTAACTGGTCTATTGATAATATTTATATAAAGATTTTAATAAAAAAAACATGTATTAAACGTATTTTTTTTTAAATCAATATTTATTCAACATATTTTTTTCCATAGAATTTTATTTACATAAATGATTAAATCCATATTTTATTATAATATTATTTTCTTTGTAGTTTTTCCACTTTTAATTATTATGCAAAAAATTGCAGTTTGTTATATGTTTGTAAAAATATATTTTATCAAAGACAAAATACATAAATATTTGAAATTTGATCTGGTCGATTGACGACAAAAGTATTTAATTTAAATCAATTAAAGCAAAATTTTTATGCATTTTTACTTCATTAATCTTAGTATTTAATGTTTTCTTAATAAATCTCATATTGTATTAACGTTACATACTATTAATTAAGCTTTGTAACAATAAAATATCAAGAAAAATGCATTTAATAAAAATATTTTATTATGTTATAATATGTTTTACATTTTTAAAAGCAAATTAATAAATTTGATATTTTTTTGTAAACACAGGAAGAAAAATTTGAGAGCAGTTACGAATCGTCTATAGTGTATCTTCCAGCATATCAAAGAACAGGTATTGTAACTCTCTATATATATTTTGCGTTGACATTACATTAACATTATTGAACATTGTGCCACAGTTTGAATGATTTGACTTTTGAAGTTGTTTTTTTCGATGCAATTGCTATTTTTGTAAAAGAAAAACCAGTAGTACATATGTCATAATATTTTTGTGAAACCGAGTATTATTTATAAAAGTAAGTTTTTAACTTCATGCATAGTTTTAAATTAATTTAAGAAATTTGTATCGAAACATTAAAACATATTTTATAGATTTCCAAAAATCCAAGCTTATGTTAATCGCGTATATGTAATTCAATTAATCTTTTAATGTAAAGTCATTTATAAGTTGTAAAGCAATAAAGCTACATTTTTTAAAGACAAAAGTGAACAATAAGTCAAACTTAGAAAATATTTCCTCTGATAAATCACAAGTAATAAGAAAATATTAATATTGTCATTTAATTGCAAAATAACTAATTTGCTTAAACCAGATTGCGTCATCGATTAATCACCATGGTAACAGATGCGAAACTTCACATCTTTCTCCTATTAGTAAAAAGAAAATGTTCTGCATTGGCACAAATAAATTATAAAAGAAAACTAAAGATTAATTGGAATTTAATAACACATTTTACTGTAAAAATATTAGTTTTAATTATAAATAAAATATCAATTATAAATATATTTTTGAACGGTAAACTTAAATTCTTTGGATATTATTTTATTCTAATTAATTAAATAAGTTGACGACTAAGAGTATAATTTTGTTATACGTAGTAAGATTAAATAAATTGATAAGAAAATAGTGTTATCATGAGTGCAAATATTACAAAAAAAAAGTTAGTTTTGGCGTGAAGGAAACATAGACTTTTAACTACTGGCAGGCGAGCAAAACATAGAAGTTGTACATTTGTTGTTAGTATTTGACATTTTACTATAATATGTACTCTCATAATTTGTATACCTTCACTTATCAGCATCGTCAATGCTTTATATATGAAAAACTTTTCAATTTAGAACAACTTTTTGACTTTAAAAAATAGCTAAATTGTCGAGAAATAGTACATAGGTTGATGTAACATCAATGTCCTTAAAAATACTTTAGAATTCAACAAATAGAATTTTTGTGGTAAACGTGTAAATTTAGAGAACTAAGAAAATAAATTTGGGCAACACATATAATTATTTGCAAAAAATATATATTTATTTAAAGGGTATAGCACACATTTTATTTTTTATATTTTCCAGATATCATAATAATCTTTTTCCAATTCTATGTGCAAAACATATTTACATAATCATATGATCAAACATTTTACATTATAGCTTTTATGTTTAAAAAAATAAAAAAATATTTTTTTATGTAAGTAAAGAAAATAATTTTCTTGAAAATTATAATTTTGCGTTTATATAAACAAAATAATATGATTTACAAACTGCTTTTACAGATTTTTGTTATTTGCAAAACAATTTATTGAAAATTAATTTTAAAAAATTGCTAATTTCACTGTTTAAATTACTTTAAAAAATAATAATACAAATATAATCTATATGTCCCTATATAATCTATAATCCCTAATATCTATATGTCCCTATCTATAATCCCTAAAGACAAAATAAAGTAATATATTTTAAAATGTCATATATGTTGCAGAATCTTCCAAAATATATATCTTAACCTATGTAAATTTAAACTTGGTTAAACTTGAAAAAAATCGTCACTAAGCTTAATATTGATTAAGCTTAGTGATGCTTTTTAATATTAGCATAAAAGCTTAATATTGATTTGCAAAAAAATATTTAGCTGAAATTAACGTAGAAAAATAATGTTTGTAACGTTCTATTAAAAATGAAATTAACTGTTTTATAAGACAATAAAATAATTTTTGATGATTTGGTGTATCATACCCCTTTAACTGATATAAATGTAATTGAAATTATGCAATTGAATTATTTTTCAACTTAACTATATATAAAATAACTTTGAATATCTTGAGGCTTTTGTCAAAACTATTTATCTTTTATAACTATTAAAAAAGTTCTTCGAATATACGATGAATCAAGACTATCTTTTTCACATATACTCTTTTTAAGAGCTAAAATATAAAAGAGTCCCCAGGTTTTCCATATCTGCACCCAAAAGTATGTTCACTCCTCTATTTTAAAGTCATTGTCTGACATATGAAGATTGATGACTAGGCAGAGAAAAAAACTGCCCCGGAAATTTCACGGTAAATCTAATTTCCTAAGATACAGCAAGCCACTGCTCTTCTCAAAGAATATTTACATATTTTTTTCTGCTGCACTACTTTTTCCCCATTCGTGATTCTTTTCCCTTTGTGCGGGGCTAAATAGTAACTCATTTTCTGGTATTTTTGCTCCCGCAGGGTCTCAAATCAGGAGTCAGCCGGAGCAAGCAATTTACGAAATTCCGGATCTAGTAGGGAGGAGGAAACAGGAATCTTCCAGATCCTGGAGGGAAGCTGGAGATGGGTGAGGAGTTCCCTGAGTTATTCAAGATTTCCGGGAAACGTGTACCAACGAAAATTCGGATCGTGATTTCTTGTATTTGTTTGAAAAAAATCGGAGATTTGAGTTATTTATGGTAAACAAGTTGAGAAAGATAGGGCCATCGAATGTATTGATGTTATATAGAGACATATGTAAATATAATTATATAATGTAGTATAGTAGTGCCCCTAACAAAGGGAAGCTGGAGATGGGTGAGGAGTTCCTTGAGTTATTAAAGATTTCCGAGAAACGTGTACCAACGAAAATTCGGATCGTGATTTCTTGTATTTGTTTGAAAAAAATCGGAGATTTGAGTTATTTATGGTAAACAAGTTGAGAAAGATAGGGCCATCGAATGTATTGATGTTATATAGAGACATATGTAAATATAATTATATAATGTAGTATAGTAGTGCCCCTAACAAAGGGAAGCTGGAGATGGGTGAGGAGTTCCCTGAGTTATTCAAGATTTCCGGGAAACGTGTACCAACGAAAATTCGGATCGTGATTTCTTGTATTTGTTTGAAAAAAATCGGAGATTTAAATTATTTATGGAAAACAAGTTGAGAAAGATAGGGCCATCGAATATATTGATGTTATACAGATACATATGTAAATATAATTATATAATGTAGTATAGTAGTGCCCCTAACGAAGATTTCTCGGTGTAGCCACATCTACCTTATATCGAACCCCCCTATTCTTTACAACGTCATTTTGTTCTAACTACATTATTAAATATATATATTCAAAAATAAGTAAAATTTACTAATTTTTAAGTACATTCGATGCTGATCATGGCTCCGAATGCATAAGTTTCAATTTTAAAGAAGACTTAAAAATGAATACAATGGGTAAAAATGAATAAAAAGAGCATATATTAAAATACAAATATAACGTTAAAATACGTTATAAAAATCCATTCAATCTGGACATGTTTCGGGAGATACATCTCCCTTCATCAGCAGAAAATGAAAAGTCTGTGTGCATAGAAATGTAAATAAACCCAGAAATTAAAAGTGTTGCCAAATAACAAAAACAAAAAAACTATTGCAATCGGTTGGAGTTAACAATTGTGCGCCACCAAGCGGGAAATACTGGGACCACAAATGTTAAATGCAATTTTTATTGCGTATTTTAACGTTGTATTTGTATTTTAATATTCTTAACGCAATGTTCTATAAGACGAGTTTTTATCTTAAACAGAGCATATGATAGCTTACATAGGATGTCTTCATAAATCACGTTCAATAAATATCAACAATTACAACCAAACCTTATCGGAACTTGAACCCAAATCTACAGGCACCACTGTCTAGAAGCTTATCCATTAAGCTACCAGGGCGACTTGAAAAAGTTGAAAACAGAAGAAATGTTAAAAAGGTTTGCCGAAAGAATGGGAAATAAGACAATTCTGTCGTACTAACTCAGTTTCCGGATCATTAACAATTTGTCCTCGTGGCGTGATAACTTTCGATGCTAAAAGTAGAATTCAAAATAGGATTCATGAGTTGGATAATTCAAACTTATTTTGTGACTCAATGTGTCAATTTGTTTTAATTTTTGATCAACAGCGCACATTTATTGATAAAGCTCAATGTAAATTTCAGCCAAGTACAACATGTTGGCTACTAAGTCGGCATAATTGCCAAATGGCATAAGTTCAAAGACAAGGGCTCGATGCAATACCATTTAAATTATGGCACTTGCCTTGGTTATAACATTGAGTGGAATGTCATTTAACTCAGCGATTCTCAACCTGTGGGGCGCGCCCCCCTAGGGCGGCGCGAGCACACTAGAAGGGGGGCGCGAGAATATCCAAGAAAAATTATTTTTAAAAAAATTGATTAACTGACGGCTGCGCATGCTCGAGACAGTGGCGTACGCAGGCCAATTAATACAAAAATAATGCTTTTTTCCCCAATTAATACATTTCCAAAAAAAAAAAAGTTTAGAAAAATACAAACGGTTTTTTTTTATTTAAAAGTGTGTGTGTGTGGGGGGGGGGTCTCGTATCATCTTTTCCCAACAGGCAGACAGCTAACAGCCATTTAGGCGCCTTCCCATTTCCGTCATTACAAAATATTCATCGTTTGACAGGAAATAAAAAGAAAATGTAAAATAAACAAAACGCAATCTCTTTTGATTTTAGAGGGCGGGAACAATTTTGGCGCCGATATATATCTACAATGAAAATTTAATAAGTCAATACGAAATATTTTTTTTAAATGGTAAATAAAATATCGCATTTTTTTTTGGTTTAGAATATTTTGTTTCAAAAAAATTTTCGCTGGTCATTTAGAATATATCTTGTAAGTCTTGTAGTGTAGGAGTAAATGATGACTAAAATAGTCAGGTCAAAAATAAAGGTCAAATGAAAAGATGTTTTGAACAGTTTCTACTTTTTGTACTCCTGAAAATTGGACTTTAGTTTTTGAGGACTTTTATTTGTTTAGTATTTCTGAAAGTTATGGTGCTTTGTTTTGATTTTTAAAGCCAAAATGAAACATGTATCAAATGATTGTGTTAAATTATTTTCTATAAAAAAAAAAGCTAAAGAAAGCTAAGGCAATAACAATCCAGTTTAGTTGCTTTTTTTCTTTTAAAAAAAAAGAAGGAAAAGACAACCCAACGGTTAATCAGGAAAGGTGAGATTATTCCATATGTGTTTTTAAAAGACTTCATTCCTATTGTCAGTTCCCATGCATACTAATTTAGAAGAATTATAACATTTGTACTGATTTTACTTTAAAATTCAATTGCTAAAATACAAATGACTTATATTTTGTGCAAACATATGCAATTTTTTTTAATGTATGTGAAAAACAATGGCAGATTCATAAGTATGAAAATTAATTGGTCCCGAATGACAAGTAAAAACTCAAGCATAATAATCAATAGTTAATGTGAATAAAATATAGTATAAAATAATCTTTTTTTCAAAATAAAAACCGGCTTTAAAAAAAGCTCTAAAACGTTTTTTTAAAAATAAATATTTATTTGAGGAACAATCGTGGAATTTTTTTTAATATTTAAGTATTAATTTTATGGTCATTATCACTTTTAGAAATTGGCTCTAAAATTTAGGTGTTTTTTTTTTGTGAATTGGCACAAATTTTTTAAAAAGTTGTAAAAAGTACAAAATTAATTCTAAATGATTATTTTTTTTCCACTAGTCCCTAAATTAAAATTTGTGTACTCTGTAGTATTTTATTTCTTAAAGTATATATATATTTTTAAATCAATCAGCAAAATAAACCTCTTCGAGCATGTTTACATAATGGTCTGAAGAGACTGTGATAGTCTGCTCATTTTCCTCGAAAAACCATGGGTGATCTGATGGGACGTGCGTCTCCACTTCTTTTTTTCTGCACACAACCAGTTTCCCTGAACGTTGTCACCCACCAAAAAATAGATTTCCGGTCCGGGATATGTCCCAAATGCTCAATATTGAAGCGATTTCGCAAAGCGCGCTGGGTTGAAACCACCGAACTTCCTTTGGAAAAATAGGCCTCTACGGCAAATGCACGCTATTCGTTACTCCAACGTATGATGGCGTCTGAACCACAAGGTCACAAAACTTTAAAATCTATTCGAGACCACGCCTACCTGTCTGGGGCTGCTGTAAGCTTCAGAGCACTCACTTCAAAAAAGGAAGTTAACTTTCTGCACCCTGCGTAAAGTAATCTGACGATCAACACCCCCTTATAAATTTCCTGTGTACGCCACTGGCTCGAGATGATATCGGTCGTGTGGATTCCCTTCCACAAACATTTCTTATTTTTTTCTCTTTTGTTTAGTCATACTTCTATTTTCTTTCTTTTATTATTCGAAAAAATGTATTCCCAGTTTCTAAATTTGGCTCACCCCGTCTAGGTTAACTTTTATTAACGAATTTTTCTACTTTCATATTCTTTTAACGTTATCTCCCTGTTTGGCTTTCATTTAAAATATAATATTTAAATTTTCCCCGCTTTCATTCGCTTAATCTGTTAACCGCCCGCTTGGCAAAATGTCAGATGTGGTTTCTCGCCAACGTTGGCTTACTTTTACTCTTGTTTGGGCAGTTAGTTAAAAATAATTTGAAAACAGAATCCAAAATACTCAATATACATTATTGTTGTAAACATTTTATTGTAAGCGGGGGTGGGGGGGGCGCGATGAAAATTATGATTGAAAACTGGGCCGCGAATACTGAAAGGTTGAGAATCGCTGATTTAACTCATTATTAGACAACCTATTGAAATTAGAGTTCTTGGCCAAATGAATCTGACTGCCTATTAAAGGGAAATGATGTCCCTTTTTTCTAATTTTGGAACAGATGGGCGTTGAACATTTGGCGCGTTTTTATGTTGGCGACAAAAAAGTCACAGATTGAAAGTCGCCACAAGAATCAGAAAATACCAACAATGTCAGGTGGGGTTGCCATACTATAAATTCATCGCCCCTATAAAACACGCCAAAAACAATTCGCGCGCAATTTTATGTAATATACACATAAATAATTAAAAAAATTCTGTCAATAAACTTTATTATTAAATTGTGCATCTATTGGCTTAGAGCGAGGGAAGGAAATGGAGTAGTTATATTAATAACAACTATTTAAAAAAAAATCTTTCAAAGCAAATTTTAAAAACAAATATTAATATTAATAAAAATCTAAATAAGAAATATATAGCTGGAATAAATTAAGTACATAGAGAAAGCTCTTTCACGATATAATTAACTGTTGTCATAGTTGCTGTGTTGAGAGTAACTGATATAATGTATTATTAATCGTAACATTGGTTTGCTAATCAATACAATTTTTGAGTTGTACACATTATGCACGCTATAGCAGAATGTCAATTGAAGTAAATTTGGTGATTTTTTAGATATATACAGTGTGATTCGTTATTGTCTTAATTATATATTATTAGTTCAAAAGAATATAACCTAAGAGTAGACATTTTGTGTAATTTATCTCAATTATAAAAATTGATTATATATACAATTATACTAAATATTATTAAAACTTACTTTGTGTAATAGTTATATGTTATAATTAATTTAGTAAAAATAATTTGTTTGGTAATATTTATATACCCTGTTTACATGCAACATATTTTATACGCAACATATATTTACTTTATAACATTTATAATATATTTTATTTCTATTGTTTCATTATACTAATATGCACATTCTTATTTATCCACACTCATGTAATATAATTATTTAAACAAACTGACATTAACACTACTAACTGAAATACATTCATTGACTATTTTGCTTGAATTCATAGCTTTATGCATGTCTTAAATTAAATTTAGCGATATGTATAACAATTATAATCTCTCTATTTTAAAAAAAAGTAAGCCCTAGGGGGAAAAAGTCGGCCCTAGGAGGAATTTTCAGTTATTTCAATGTTATTCAGATCGTATCTCAAAATGTTAAAGTCCTAAAATTACGAAATTAAGTGAATTTGTTAAGAAATGTTTGATAAATAAGAAGAATATATTTTTGTTTCAATACTGTTATTAGTTTATAAGTTATTTAATATTAAAGTCGTCGTTGATAAAATTTCGCTTACAAGTAATTTTGTCCGTCGAGTTTCTGAAACACTATTAAGAGGAGAGATCCAATTTTTTTAGGGAGTGTACAAATAGGTTTGAACTGGAAATCCAAGTAAGCATTTTTTAAAATTCGAATTAGTTTTGGATTTATAAATTTTTTAAACCTTTGAACACGCTCCACTTTTTGAAGTTTTTTCGCCCTCATTTTTGAAACGTGATTTCTAAATTGCTATAAGTCATTTAAAATTACATATTTTCTTATTAAAAAAAATATATTAATATTCGTTAAAACTTCATCTTTCCGATGTTATAAAGATTATAGTTCTATCTTTACAATTAAATTAGATGTGGTCAATTAAGTTAGGTATAAAAAATAGTGAAGAAAGGAAAAATGTCGGATATTTCGAGAAAATTTTAATTTGCGAATTTTTGTCTCATTGTTCCGCTTGCATCCTAAAAAGTAAATGTCCTAAAATTATGAAATTATGCCAGTTTATTAAGAAATGTTTGGGTAATAAGATGAATATTTTTGTTTTTCAATACGATCAGTATATTAGACGTTATTTTATGTTAAATTCATGATTTTAGAACATTTTGAAAATAATTCATACATTTTTGTATACTTGTCTTCCAATTTTCAACAAAAAAATAAATAAAAAATTAGGGGTATAGATTAAACTATTGGCTACAAATGATCCAGAGCGTTTGTCAAATTTCGATTTAGTTTTGTAGTTATAAATTTTTAAATAATTGACGAAATGTCTGAAATAATCGTCAATTTTACGCGTAAAATTTTAAGTGATAAATTAAAACTGCTCTAAGTAGTTCAAAAATATACTTTTTTCCCGTTAAAAAAATATAGTTATATTCGTAAAATCTTCCTTTCTTGAATGGTATCAATACTGAAATTCTATCTTAAAAAATAAATTAGATGTAACTAATTATGTGAAGTACTATAATTATTATTAAAAAGATATTTCGGAGCAAAATGCCAACGTTGGCAAAATGCCAACATGTATGTAAATCTAAATCCTGTAGCTTATTATATATTTTAACGGGAAATTATTATTAACGCCAATTCTCAATAATCTTACTTTATATAAATAAAAGTTGGCGAATTATTTAAGATTGGCGCGTTTATGCTACTGTTTGTTTACACATGTTTCGCTTTTCAATGAGTAGAAACAATTGCGTTGAAGCAGTTGAGATTTTCCAGTTATCCAGGGGAGGGGGGGGGGGGGGGGGGGCTGTAAACTTTTATACCTTAAAAGTTGGGAATTTCGAGTTTTAAAAATCCCTGAGTTGGGAAAATTTATGCCTCAGGAAAGTTAATATTATTAGCAAATGAAAGCGATGGAAGACTAGAAATTGCCCAGCTTGTATTAAGATGAAACTTAAATTAGACCTCAAAACAGAACACTGCATTGGAACATGCGTGCAATAAATCAATACTTTCGAGATAACTGTTTAATATTACCTATAAAAAAGCTGACAAATGTCTATAAGTTGGAACTGGGAATTTTTTAGCACTGTTGCGTTTTGAATTTCGAATCGTTAAGTGTGGTCTGGTTAATTAACGTCGCACTAGAGCTGCACATTGAACTACTGGCGTTGGTTCGAACAAAGCGTCCTTGATTGGTTATTGGTACGTATTTACTTACTACATCAAGGACGCTTTGGTTCGAGGCCTTTCTTGAAGAATAGACCCGGGAACGATGTCTCATATTTTTAACAATTGTCAGATAACGAGGACAACACTAGAGTTGGTACCTGACGTCCTTAAGTTATGAATTTTGAATCGTTCACTTTCGGAATTTCGGATCGTTAAGTTGAGAAATTTCTTGTCTCAACATCCCAAAAATAAATTTGTGTGACGGCACTGCCAGCAATAATTTATATAACTAAAAAAAGTATTGTTGTTAGGACACATTGTCATTGTCTACAGTGTATGAAGCCGGTATTGTTTGCGAAGCAAACTATAGAGGATTGCGTAGCAATCCTCCGGGGGTTGGTGAAGCGTTAGCGGAGCAGGGGGCGGAGCCCCCTAGTCCTTTAAATAAATTATTTGATAGTAATTTATTAAAGCAACATATTTCTAATAGTTAAACGTTAGTTAGGTTGTTAGTTAGTTAATTATGATTTATCTCAATTATAAAAATTGATTATATATAAAATTTTACTAAATAATAATAAAATTTACTTTGAGTAATATTTATGTTATGATTAATTTAGTAAAAATAATTTGTTTGGTAATATTAATATACCCTATTTACATGCAACATATTTTACACGCAACATATTTTTAGTTTATAACATTTATAACATATTTTATTTCTATTTCTAATATTTCATTATACTAATATGCACATTCTTATGTATCCACACTCATGTAATCGCTGTATTAAACAAACTGGCATTAACACTAACCGAAATACATTGCTTGAATTCATAGCTTTTTGCGTGTTTTAAATTAAATTTTGCGATATGTATAACAATTATAAACCTTTAATGAAATTCTAAGATTTTAATTTATTAAAACGACTTTTTTCTAATAGTTAAATGTTAGTTGGGTTAAATTCCAATCTATCCTTTAAAATGTTTAATGCTAAATCATTTATTACATTTATACATAACATAACTTTTTATTACTTTCATATAGTAATAAAAATAATGTTTAACAATTTTAAAATTAGAAATATGTTCTTTTTGTTTATATTTAAATGGAAGTCAAACTTTATGAATGTCACATAAAAAAAAACATTATCATTATTTTATTATACCGTGAAGATATCCAATTACTTAGAAGATAAGCACTTTAACAATCATATTCTCTTCTCCTGCTCCTCCCAAGCGTACAATCCTAAGTACTTGACATCCCATCCAAACATCTAAAGCATCCCTCATCTTCTCTTTCAGCAACTCCAGCATAGAATCCGAGGATAACGAAGATGATCTCATCCTCTCCTCCAAAGACAGGATGTACAGGGAGGAAGCGCGGGAGTCGGAGACAGAATGTGACAGACTCTGTAAGTGGCTGCTTCTTCTGCTTATGATTAATTGCATCTCGATGCTGGCGAATGAAATTATCTGTATTAGAGAACGTCTTGCTAGGAAACACATTTCAATTCTGTCCAATCAGGATGCAGAACACTTTTCGAACTTCACTTTGCGAAATGTATACAATTCTAAATAAGAATGGGCGCCATTAATTATTTAATAGGAGATATCGAGGATGTAGATAATTTTTCTAGGTATCAAATATTCTGATTGATTAGATTGATTTGGTTGATTCTGATTGATCTGGTGGTCGAGAGGTACAGTATTCGGCTAGTAATAAAAGGTTTGAATCGGCTAGTCCTGTCTGTGCTAGCAAAAAAGTATGAATCAGCATGAGGACTTGGTAAAGTTTAAAATGCAGTGATCTTTTGATCGAAGGGGGATAAAATAATATTTTTTATAAAAATAGAGAATCAATCATCATTAATTTGCACAACTGTAGTACTAATACAAGTGGTTCACTAAACCATATTCGGCTAGTAATAAAAGGTTTGAATCGGCTAGTCCTGTCTGTGCTAGCAAAAAAAGTATGAATCAGCATGAGGACTTGGTAAAGTTCAAAATGCAGTGATGTTTTGATCGAAGGGGGATATAATGATATTTTTTATAAAAATAGAGAATCAATCATCATTAATTTGCACAACTGTAGTACTAATACAAGTGGTTCACTAAACCATATTCGGCTAGTAATAAAAGGTTTGAATCGGATAGTCCTGTCTGTGCTAGCAAAAAAAGTATGAATCAGCATGAGGACGTGGTAAAGTTCAAAATGCAGTGATGTTTTGATCGAAGGGGGATATAATAATATTTTTTATAAAAATAGAGAATCAATCATCATTTATTTGCACAACTGTAGTACTAATACAAGTGGTTCACTAAACCATATTCGGCTAGTAATAAAAGGTTTGAATCGGATAGTCCTGTCTGTGCTAGCAAAAAAAGTATGAATCAGCATGAGGACTTGGTAAAGTTCAAAATGCAGTGATGTTTTGATCGAAGGGGGATATAATGATATTTTTTATAAAAATAGAGAATCAATCATCATTAATTTGCACAACTGTAGTACTAATACAAGTGGTTCACTAAACCATATTCGGCTAGTAATAAAAGGTTTGAATCGGATAGTCCTGTCTGTGCTAGCAAAAAAAGTATGAATCAGCATGAGGACGTGGTAAAGTTCAAAATGCAGTGATGTTTTGATCGAAGGGGGATATAATAATATTTTTTATAAAAATAGAGAATCAATCATCATTAATTTGCACAACTGTAGTACTAATACAAGTGGTTCACTAAACCATATTCGGCTAGTAATAAAAGGTTTGAATCGACTAGTCCTGTCTGTGTTAGCAAAAAAAGTATGAATCAGCATGAGGACTTGGTAAAGTTCAAAATGCAATGATGTTTTGATCGAAGGGGGATATAATAATATTTTTTATAAAAATAGAGAATCAATCATCATTAATTTGCACAACTGTAGTACTAATACAAGTGGTTCACTAAACCATATACAAATTTCAAGAATGAATTAAAATTATATATAAGGACTAACTGTCTATTTCAGTAATAAGCACGCAATTGATTTAACTAGATAATTGATACCAATTGATTTTGTTTTCAATTAAAATAATTACTTTTTAAAATGACTTTTTTCTTACTTAAATCGCTTATTGTAGATCTTTACTTTTATTTTGGATAAGATAGGAATTATTATAAAAATTCTACTTCAGAAAATGTCATTTATCACTTTCACAAAAATTTTAACTTTTTAAAGTTGTGAAAGATAGGATTTGGCGTTGGGGCTCTAAAAGAAAGAAATATACTTTTTTGTTCTATGTCGAAATAAAAATCATACAAGAAATAAATGTCTTATATTTTATCATTCCCTGGGAAATATAAGAAAGCTGAAAACTCTTAAAAGTAATGTATATATGAAACATTTTTTTAAACATTTTAATTTTTAGCTTAACAAAAATAAATTATTTCCTTAAAAGTATTTTTTTTAAATCTTGTAGTACATTACTATTTTAATATGCTAGAAAAATACATAATACTAATTAAAATATTAAGTAAATGCCAACCAGTGTTTTAGATTAATATTTCACTACTAGATAATTACTACTGCAATCGTACATAAAATCAAAATGTCTGCCACTAATTAGAGGAAATCTAATTAGCGATATGTTTGGTACCATTATTTGCTTTCATACATGCTTGACTGTGTAAACATAATTTTTATAAAGCATCACTTGTCTGATTATATTTTGAAGACATAGTTTCCGTTTTTTAGATTATGCGATAGTATTTGTTTTTTACATTACTTTCTAAACATTATATTCTTTTAAATAATTAATGTTTTCCGTAGTAAGATAACCTTTAAGAGATAAAATTACCATATTATAAAATAATTTCAACTTGCTATGTAGTTTTTAATACTATCCGACATATTTCAAAATGAATATCGGAAATAAAATGAGTTTATATAATTTAATAATAATTAAATTAATTAATAATTAAATAATTTACAATTAAAATATTCATAAAAAAACAATAAACAAGTTTCATTTTTGAAAGAGACATATACTCAAAAATGAGTAAAAATGAATTTAAAGAGCAGTTGTTTGCCTGCATAGGCTGTCTTCATAAATCACTTACTATAAATAACAATACTTACAACCAAGACTTATTGGGATTCGTACCCATACACTCATGCACAACCTAAAGTGCTTTATCCGTTGTGCTACCAAGACAACGCGATGAATTATGTTAAAACGGTGTGCTAAAAGAATGGGAAGTAAGATAATTGAGTTGTAATAACTTAGTTTTCATGTATGGAATCAACATCAAATAATGGGGAACTGAACAACTATTTTAAGTTTGCCAGATCGCTTTGTTAAAATGGCTTGAATAGAAGCTTATATTAGCAATATTAAATCACACTGCTCATTTTTGAGTAAGTGCGATTACTTACATTTGAGTTTGTCGTCGATCATTTGCGATGCAATTATACCCCCAAAAAAAGTAGGTTCAGATACTAATTTCAAGAACTTTTTTTAACAGTGTTGGTGCTATTATAAGAAACATTTATAATAAGTAAATAAAATATCTTAATGATTTCTTCAAAACAGATTGACATGTGTATATGACGCGAAAAGATATTAAGGATCATTTAATATAAAATATTGAATAACAGTTTACAAACCTATTACTTACTTAAAGTTCAATAGTATGCCCTATAATTTAGAGTAACTGATACTCAGTCTTTGGTGACATTATTTTTTTGCACGCAATGAAAACAATATTTTATATATATTAAGAACCTTATTTTTTTGACAGTGTTGGTGCTATTATAATAAGTAAATAAAATATCTTAATGATTTCTTCAAAACAGATTGACATGTGTATATGACGTGAAAAGATATTAAGCATCATTTAATATAAAATATTGAATAACAGTTTACAAACCTATTACTTACTTAAAGTTCAATATTATGCCCTATAATTTAGAGTAACTGATACTCAGTCTTTGGTGACATTATTTTTTTGCACGCAATGAAAACAATATTTTATAAAAATTAAGAACCTTTTTTTTTTGACAGTGTTGGTGCTATTATAATAAACATTTATAATAAGTAAATAAAATATTTTAACGATTTCTTAAAAACAGATTGACATGTGTATATGACGTGTAAAGATATTAAGTATAATTTAATATAAAATATTGAAGAGCACTTTAGAAACCTATTATTTACTTGAAGTTCAATATTTTACCTTGCAATTCAGAGTAATTAATACTCAATGTTTGGGAACTTTAACGTTTTTGCATGCAATGAAAACAATATGCTTAGAGTGCGATTTTAAAAATTAAATCCTCTTAACACCCCACAGCAGATGTTATGAATTGCTTCCTTAATTAAAAAAAAATAAAGTAATTCCATTGATGACCGAAACCTTTACCCCTGTAATGACCTAGGGTGAAGAAAATGCGACATTTCGAAATTAATTTTCCCCTCGGTGATTTGTTTAACCTCCTCAGTTAAAAGTGTGGAAAATTTTATTGGAGAAATAAATTAAAAGCATAATTTCGCGTCGCAACAGCTGCGAGGGAGCCTAACATAAAAACGCTCCACCGTATGTCTAAAATAAACCCGGTCTAATCATTTTAATCTCAGAGGCCGAGAGAAATTGGAAAAGTTTTTCGTATTTAGAAAAACATTTTAATTACTAAACCCGAGGGAGTCGCGAAAGAGAAATCTCGAATTTTGCGCGTAATCACGGATGTATAATTTGTTTTCTTGTGGTGTATAATTTTTTTTTCATAATAGCATGTAGTGCTGCTGATTGAAATAAAATATTTAAATTATATCGTGTGTTTTTGTGTATTAAATGATTGGATTGCCATAGATAAATAATTAAAAGGGGAAATTGATTATTTATATAATGATTTTAAACTGTGTTACCTATTTTAATCAAGCCCTCAGTAGAGCATTTAGTTATTTTAAATTCAATTGTTTTATAATATTTTTTACGAATAGTATTATACTATTGTATAGTATTATATATAGTATTATATACTATAGTACAGTATTATATACTATAGTACAGTATTATATACTATAGTACAGTATTATATACTATATTAAAGTATGTATAGAGAATAGCATTTTCCTACACACTGCACGCTTTATACATACACATATTTCAATAACAATTGTAATTTTATTAAGATTTTATTAAAAAAATATATGATAGGTAAATCACATATAATAGTAATATTTTAATAAAAGTTTAAAATAAGAGTTCATGAAATAAATTAAAATACATAGTAATTCGTATTTTAGTTTAAATGTAGACATTTAAAATTATTTATTATATGTTAAAATAACGGAAGTTATGGAATTGTAAATTAAGGAATAATTTATATTAAAATTAATGATTAATTCATGCTAAAATAAAATTAATAAATAATTAATGTTACGTTATTTAATCATTGATATTAAAATTACTGAATAGTTAATGTTAAAATTATTAAATATCAAATGTTTAGTATATAATAGCAATTTTTATTATAATGTTTTTATGTATTTATTATACTTTTAGTTTTTAATTTATAAGGCTACAGTTATATAGTTAAAATATCAAAGTCCTATTATTTATAATACATGGTTTTTTCTAACATTATATCTTAAGTGACTCAATGTTTTATTTTTTTACTATTTATACATTTATGTTAATACATTTTGAATATACATTCAATAACTTACATTATGTTATTTAGTGTAAGAAAAAATACGTTATTTAAGTTAAAGTTAAGTTATTAAAGATTTTTCCTTGTTGATTTGAACACACTATTACAGTACATTCTAAAATTTGGGAAAACATTATTATGTTAAATATGTATTCGATTTTTTTCCACTTTCTATATGCTATAAAATGTTAATTTTTAAATAAAATAAATTAAATATATCGTGTCAAAGTCCATAAATTTTAGATTACACAGTAAATTTCCACAGAGAGCATTTTCATTTCAGAAAATATATTCTTTGCTTATGTATTTCTAGATTAAGTGACTACACACTGTTAATACTTATCACGAATTGCGTTGTACGATTGTTTTATATTTTATAAGTTCCCGAAACATTTAAAAGTAATATATTTGTGTGTATTTTTCAAAAATATTTACTATACAAATAATCTAGAATATATTTTTTTCGTTCAATAATATATTGAACACATTTGCAATCGAAGTTTCGAATTTGTTTTCGCAAAGATTATATATTCAGTTTTTTAATCAAAACTTCACATATACTAATAGGTTTGTGAACAAAATTCTACATATAATGAATACAAAGTAACTTAATCTCCAGGATTATGTGTTAGCATGGAATATCACAAAAGCATTTTGATGCGCCTAGATATGACAGCTTTTACTTCTGACCAGCATTTTAAATTATATTACAAACTTCATAGAACGTTTTTCTCATTAAAATATTGTGATAGCGTGCTGTCACACGTTGCAATTTTTATATAGGGATCTGACCTATTTTGTACTTTGTGCAATTTGGTCAGATGGCTAGACTGGCGGTCGCCGGTTTTATGACGGGGTAACAATGTAGGATAGTTTCGTCACTGAGCCATTTTTACAACCATGCCAGGATTGGCCAGGAGGGGTGACCAAGAAGGGCGGAGCGAATTCCAAGTGGTGGGTTTAGTAATTTATGTAGAATTGCAACCCCCACCCCAAGACACCACCGTGGGAAATTCAAGGTTTCTCACATCATCTTTTCGACTTTGCCATTGCCCAAGAAAGACGAGCAATTTTTACTCTAACAAGTACCGTCCTCATGCGCCGAGAGGGAAAAGTCCCGAATGCCATGACACCAGACAGCAGAATCCTCATTTTATGGTAACGCCCCTGGAAGCCGGTTATCTACACCCCAAACAACCAGCTAAATCGCCTCAGACGGAACTCTCCCCACCGGTTACACGTGAGTCAGTAGCACATTATTGCACATAACCCCCCAACCATAAGTTTTTTATTGGTTTAATTTTAATGTGTCAATAAAGCACCGTTTTAAAAGTAAATTATTGGTATGTATGTATTTTTTCCAAGACGGCATTATTCATAAAGATACAAAAAATAACACAACGCAGTAACGCAACAGGATTTTTTATGATTTTTAAGTTGATTTTTGTTATATATGTATTATTTGTAGTAACCGAGAGTACAAAAAGACGAACATATGAAGGAAGTTCTACAGAGAAGGAATTTAAGTTTTCACACTGTAATTTTGCGAAACTGTTAAATTATCATATTGCATAAATACAGGATTTCCTGTTTTAAGACTTTTTAATGCGTTTGTCTTACATCTTAAAATTATATACATCCAGCCCTGACGCTTCAAGTTTTTTTTAATGTATCGCATTTTTTTTTCTTCAAAGTTGATTAAAATTAAAATTAAATTTTATGAATTGTTAGTTAGTTTATAATAGTTTGAACCGCATCTACAGCATATTTTACAGAATTTTTACATTTGAAATTAAATAACAGAAAATAGAAACTCATCACAGTGAATTTACTGATATTAAATGAAAATGATCTCGCTATTAAAAAAAGTATATTTTTTATTCTTTTATTATTTATTAATGTTTAAAAATGTTTCTATACGTTTTAAAAATACAATAACATTAAAGTTTTATAGCGTTTAGAATATTGTTTTCATTATCCGATAACTTATTGTTTCTTTATTCCGATCATATTTTAGAAATTACTAAATAATCAAAGAACATATGGATTATAATGTGAAGTTGGTCAATTACAATGTCCAATGGTGTTTAAACTTAAAATAAATAAAACATGTTCCGTTAATGTTTTTCAATACCTAATTTTGATAAAATCCATCAATACTAAACCCATACTATCTTTCACTGTTAGATTTAAAAAAATATCAAATATACTTAAAAAATTGGTTTTTAGTAGGAAATATTTTTTTAACTTTGATTTTAACCTTACATAGGTAAGATACATTAACAGATTTATTTTGCCACACACATTTTATTATTGTTCACTATTCCTTTCCCTTTATTATACTTATTTTTCAGTTATTAAGATTACTGACGGTTGAAGGTTATGTTACATTTTGGCATAAATGTTTTTTTTAATGTTAATTTAACCTTTTAAATATAAATATTAATAAATGAAATATGCATTTAAACACTAAATGTTTTCTTTTGCATCAAAGCAGTTTTACTCTTACGTGATTATTTTTACGTATCTACGATAGATGGCAGCACAATATTATAAGCAAACATTTGATGCTGTGTAAGATTGATCAATATATTAATTTGATCTAAAATCAGTTTTTAAAAGTTTTAATATTGGTAAATTAATTTTAATTTTATTCGGAAATGTGTTGAACAAATTCGGTTATTAGTAAATCTTTTGTTGTTGTTTGTTGATGTTTTTGTATATATTGCAAATTGAAAACGATCGTTTAGTATCGCAAAATGCAACAAAAATGTATTATTTGTTGATGTTTTAATTTATTATTTATCGCTTTTGTTGCGTTTATATTCAAATAATGGCAGCAGTAACTAGTTTCATAGATTATCAGTAGAACGCAATATATCAAAGTATTAAATTGAATAGTTTTTTGAAATTTAATTTTTAACATTCATCATAAATTTATAAATTTTTATTTTCTTGTGAAATAACATTTAATTTTGAGGAGTCATTTACATTTTTAATCAACTATAATTATAAGAAATGCACTGTAAACTAACAGAAGGATTGTACTGGTACTAATAAAGGATTTTACTTTTTTATTATATTTAAAAATTTAAGCCAAATGTATAAAGTTCCGATTAACAGAAATAACAAATTTTTCAATTTTGTGAATGGAACCTGTTTTGCATTTGTACATATGTACTTATTACTATGGCTTGTTAGTCTCATTGTTTGATAGTGATTTTTAAAAATAAGTTAAGCAGTTGTGTTGTACTTATTTACTGACGTTCAAACAGCTAACGTTTTAGAAACACTTAAATCTACAGAAGCATAAATAATATTAAACACATAATTTTCTGTTGAATTGTACCATTTTCTGATATCTCTGTGAAAAAATTAAAATAAAAAAACTTGAATGAAACTTAAAATGTAAAGTAAACATTCCATTTGGAAATATAAATCTACACATTCTTTAATTTATAAAAATATTTATATTTAATGTAGTAATATACCTTACTTATAAGTACAAGTTGACACACATTAATTTAATGAAAAAAATATAAAGTGTTATGTAAATTAATAAACGTAAACATTTATAGAAATAATATATTTTAGGCATATAAAATTGTTAAATTTAGACTTAAATATTTTGGGTTATTTTAAAATGTTTAGAGAATTAGTAAATTATGTTCTGGTTCTTATACTTAAAATAATTTCAGAATAAATGAAAAATTAATAGTTTTGTTAAAATTATGTTTCAAGTTATTTGTTTTCAACGGTTTATAATTCATTTCAGTACAAGTAGGAATTTTACACAACAGATGGCGCCACATTTCATGGTATTTGGAATGATTGTTTTTATATGCTTTCAATGTGCAAGATACACACAATACCAGCATTATTAAAGTTATATATTAAAAAAGCTTGTATTTATCTTAAAATCATCCATTGATTGACTAGTATAATTTTGTTTTTCAAGTATATTGGTTCAATGTACTAACAGTTGTCTGCAAAATAAGTACGTTTATTTAATAAATAAATATATATTGTTGAATACAGAACTTTTTATTTAGTGAGAAAAATATAAAATGTGATAAATTATATTTTAAAATCTAATTTAAGTTAAAACATGCCTTCAACAATCGGAGTCATCTAAATGAGTTAAATACATTTATTCGATACTAAAATACTCCGCTACCTGCTCCGATGACGCTCAGCCAACTCCCGGAGGATTGCAACGCAATCCTCATAGGTTTGCTTCGCAAACAACTTCTCGCTTCGCTCGCTAAAAGGTAGGACACAATAATGTGCCCTAGTAACAATAGTTTTTTAAATATATTACTATAAAGTTTAAAAGTTGAAACTGTAAATTTAAATTAATATTCATCTTGGCATCAATACATTTTTTCGCCATGTAAATCAATATAAAATCATTTAAACTTATTTCTTATTAACTACAAATGAAAACAATGGTACCACTGGCAAGCCTACCATTATTTATTTTTCCCACGTTATTTTCACACCTTTCCTACGTTTTAGTTACATTTCTGACATTATTGGTAGTTTTTTTTGGTCATAAATTGACGTTAAGCTTACCATAATCTTGCCTAATAGAAGTGTGTAATTTACTGAGTTAATACGTCATGAAAATGAAGCTCATATAAATCTAGTTTTCAAAATTGCCAACAGATGGCGCCACCTCAATTTTCTGCTGATTTAATGTTTAGAAAAAAGTTTTTCAAAACTTCTTTTTTTTTAATTTAATAAGGCTTATATTCTTGCTAAGTTAAGCTGACATCATCAAAATAATTATTTACCAATGAATTGAATGGGTTAATCGTCAAAATAGCTTACATAATGGCAAAATAAAAATGCGGGTGCAACAGAATTTTGTAAACAAAATAACTGTTGCCATTCCGCGTTGAGAAAAACAGCGTTTTTCAAAAACCGCTTAGGAGAATTATATCTGAAGATTCAATTTGAAATAAAAATAAAATAAGATTTAATAAAGTAAAAAAAAATCGTGAATAATAATCATTATAAATGTGTGGTTTTGTGTATGCCAAATTATCTGAAAAGTTAATACAAAAGTCTATGCTAGGAGAGGTAAGTTAAATCAGACTAAAAATTAAAAGTAGCTATTTTGTATTGAAGTAAAAGATACATACGGTTAAGGAAGTTAATAATTAAGGGAAAAAACAGTGAGTAAGGTATTTATTTTCTTTAACATACCACGTAAAGTATTATTTATATTTAACCACAAAAGTATAACTACACTGTTAAAAATAGGTACTCAAATATAAGTAAAATGCACTCTTTTTTGAGTGCATTTGATGCTTCATTTAAAGCAATTCATGCAAACATTTAAAGTATTAAAATCGTTTTATTAGTATAAAGGTACTTAAAACCTTTGAAGGATGAGTAAAATATTGAATTTGTAAGTTTATTTTCAAGGTAATGTAGTATAATGTATATTAACAGCACATTTGTTTCTTAGAAAATTTAAATAATTTAAAAAGTAATTTGGTTGATGATGGCATCAAAATCATCATCGCCCTCAAAATGATATAAGTTTAAAAATACGTTTTAAATAAGCGATATATTTTATTAATTTTTAAATAATTTATACTTCTTGAAAAAGTGAAAATACATAACTCCAAAAAAAATCATTCATAATTGTACATTACTGCAACTAGATGTTTTATAAGATAGATGTGTTTTTTGGGAAATTTCAGCATATTTATGTCAGTTTATTAAACAGATATAGGTAATATAAGTTAATATCCATCAAATAGTTTGACCAAATAACACGATGTTTATACTTCTTTTACTAAAAATACATTTAAAATATTTGACTGATCATATAAGTTACATATATAAACTAAATAACTTTGGATAAACGTTGTTGAATTGGAAAAAAAAGTCACAAATTCTCACATTTGAATTTGTTATAATGGTTTTTAAAACAAAATTCACATAAGTTCTAGCTTTCTAATAATTCTGAAATTCATTAAATAACTGTGCACTAATACAACTAGACATTTATAATTTTATAAGAGACCGTTTTTTTTCCCAAGGGGGAAAGAACTTTCTGCATATTTATTTCAGTTCATTCAACATATATCCAACACAATATTTATGATTTTTTACTACAATTATATTTAAAACAAATTTGAATGAGCTTATAAGTTACATATGTAAACTAAATAACGTTGGGATAAATGTTGTTAAACTCGAAATAAAACTTTTAAAAAATTTTAAATCTTACATTGACAAAATGCTTTATGAAACCTACCTCACATTATTTTGTTCTAGCATTCTAATAATTCTGAAAATTCAATACATAATTGTACCTACCAAAAAGTCGACGTTTTATAAGAGATCGAGTTTTTTTTTCTTTGGAAAACATTCGGAATATTTATTTCAGTTCATTCAACAGATATACAAGTTTTTATATCTCAAATACTTTGAGTTTAATAACACTATATTTTTTTACTATACTTCTTTTACTATAGATTTATTTAAAATATTTGAATAATTATATAAGTTACATATATAAACTTAACTTTTAGATAAATATGGTTAAAACTGGAATTATACTTTTACAAATTCTTAAATCTGAATTTGTTAAATCCCAATTCAAATAATTATGTTTTAGCATTATAATATTTCTAAAATTTATTAAATAATTGTGCACTACCATCAAGTCGACATTTATACGATATCGAGGTTTTTTTGGAAACTTTTAGCATATTTATATTGCCAATTATACCTCAAGCTGGCTAATTACTCCAACAATTGCAATTATTATTTAAGTTTATTATTGCTTTACCACATCTTTTATCGTACAATAAGGCGCCTTTATTCAGAAAACTTGTTTCTTGGTTAGAAATTAAGATGGGTATCACCTTACAAAAGATAAGTAGAATTCTTTTAGCCTGTTAATTAACACTAATTAAGTCTTTCCTTTGCGACAGTCTGTACTTAATTTGGGTCTTTGGAAGCAGTCTTGTGGAATGATCAGCGCCGCATAATTAAACGTAAAAGTGATTGTGGGACAATGATGTATTATCATGACAGGTTTTTTTTGTATACGTCAAACTTGATGGTTAGGGATATTAATTAATGAATGAGTGGTTTGAAAAGCAAATGAAGACTTTTGTGCTAAAACCGTTCATTTTGGAAGTGTTTTAAGATCAATCAAAAAAGTTTTCATATTTTATTTAAATTATACTTTTGAAATAATTTATTTCATATATTTATTTTGAATAATTTTTTTTGTTAGTTATCTTTACATTGAAGATATAATTAAATATAGGTAATAGTTGACATTTTTGATATTTTTTTTCTTTATTCAAGTAATACGAAATTAAATATACTTTTTGACATTTTGCTTTTTTTTCTTAAGTCAATTGAAGACTAAATTAGATATACTTTCCTACATTTTTAATTGTTTTTTTTCTTAAGTCAATTGAAGACACAATTAAATATCCTTTGAGATTTTCAATTGCTTTTTTCAATAAATCAATTGAAGATACATTTAAATATACTTTTTTAACTTTTCAATTGTTTTTCTTCTGTAGTAGATTGAAGACAAAAATAAATTTAGTTTTAACATTTTCAATTGCTTTTTCTACAATCAATTAAAAAATAAAATTGCAAATACGCGTTTGTGCTTTAAAAATGTCAAAACATTGTTAATATGGGGGTTTTGTTTTTAATTAAGTTTAGTTTTAAAACAAGTTATAAGACTAAAATATAATGGTTTTAAAATTGTAATATTACATTTCACTAAAACAATATGTAATTATATTAATTTAGAATAATTTTTTATTTTTAAATATATTATGTGAATGCATTTGGAGCTATTCTGGAAATGGGTTAAGTCTTTAGTTACTCTCAGCAACCAGTCCCCCAGCTAAAAGGAATTTGTATAGTAAGATTTAACTTTGAAATCCAAATCTTCTATAGTTACTCTCAGCAACCAGTCCCCCAGCTAAAAGGAATTTGTATAGTAAGATTTAACTTTGAAATCCAAATCTTCTATAGTTACTCTCAGCAACCAGTCCCCCAGCTAAAAGGAATTTGTATAGTAAGATTTAACTTTGAAATCCAAATCTTCTATAGTTACTCTCAGCAACCAGTCCCCCAGCTAAAAGGAATTTGTATAGTAAGATTTAACTTTGAAATCCAAATCTTCTATAGTTACTCTCAGCAACCAGTCCCCCAGCTAAAAGGAATTTGTATAGTAAGATTTAACTTTGAAATCCAAATCTTCGACAACTAATAAAATGGCTCATAAAGTGTACGTAGGTAGTTTGTCAACATGCATGGCATATTTTCGAAAAATCGAGTAAGCGTTAGCTTGCATTTCTTCAGCGCAGTTATACTTACTGTGAAGTTATACTTACTTCTTATCTTTGTTTCGGGTTAAGTTATAGTAAGTATATTCAGTTTATATATGGAAAATTAATTATTGAAATATTTCCATATTTTTCTGGTAACCTGTTGATTTTTCGTAACTAAAATAGATTCCATTGCATTGGAATGTAGTAACATGTAATCACCGATGATTATTAGATTCATTTATGTAAGTTAAGCATTGTAATGTAAAGTTTGAATCTAGGGAACATTCACATATTGCAGTTTAACAAGTATTCTAAACCGATCACTGAAAATATAATTTATTGATTTATATAACTTCAAATCAATTTAGGTAATTAATGCAATTTGTTCTAGTAGACTTTGTGACAAAAATGAATGAATGAATGAATGAAAAAATAAATAAATAATAAAAAAAAAAAAAAAAAAAAAAATCAAACAAACACACACACAGACAGACAGACAGATAAATAAACAAAAACAAACAAACACATAAATAAATAAATAAATAAATAACTAAATAACTAAATAACTAAATAAAATAAATAAATAAATGAATGAATGAATGAATGAATAACGTGTTTATTTTAATGACTTTAAGCAACATTCGTGCCAAATTTGAAGAAAATCGAACAACCCGTTTCATCGTAGAAACAAACAAATTTACAGACGAAATTCAAAAAGGTCGAGGTAGAACAAGGATCCCGCCAAGGTTCTGTCAATCATGGCGAACAAGTTAATTATCATCAAATGGTACGGAAGTGTTAGTCAACAAAATTCATGAATTGATAGTATAATATCGTTAACTTATATCAACAAAACTCACATTAATCATTACAGTTCGCCCGACGTGCATTATTATCTATACCCACAAAAATTACAGGAAATATCACAAATACTATTAAAATTTAAAGACATACATTAACATGAATGGGAGTATCTAAATATACTTTATGTACAGCTAATGCCATTTTTATTGCTCAAAGAGTCCGCATTAGGTAATCATCAAAATCATAAATGAAACTACCATTATACTTTTATTTCCAAAGAACTCTGGAAGTTTCTTTTATTGACAGTTGGCGTGATTTGGGTCAGTTAAAGTTTGTAGCCAAAAAATATTTTTTACGCCATCTCAGTTTCTAATTTTTGCGCCTGGGTTCCAAATTTTTACGCCAATAAGCGTTTATTTGCACCATAAAGGGCGTTCTTTATGGCGTATAATGGCATTGGCTAATCGATGTTATTTGTAAACCCTTTCCCAAAACTGTGTTTTAAAGAGCTGTTTTATTAGATTAACTGATGTTGTCGGAATGTAGGTACGGAAATAATTCTTGAATGGGGTAATTCATATAATGTCTGATGTTGTACTTCCCGCTTTAATGTTTGTAACGTTAAGTTATGATTAGTTGCCATGTTAAACTTGCATATTAAAAGTGTAATTTACTTTATAGTTTTTTACACATTTGACAAGTTTCAAAGGAAAGAGGATGACGTTATAAATGACGTTAATTTGAACTAAATAAATACAATAGGGCGTGGTATTTCTTAAAATTGATCGAATGCATATGTAATCATGTGTAAGGTATATTTAAGCATACTTAAGCATAAACTAATGCTGTAAGATTACCTAAAATAACAAGGAAATAATTTTATTTGTGATTAGAATAAAAATGTTTCGAATGTTTTTAGTTTATTTTTAAATTGATAATAATTTTTAAATATTTAATTTTTGATAGGAGTAATAAAGAATAGTCTGCGAATTTTTTTTTTAAAAATAAATCGCTCAACTTTATATGTAAAAACGATTTACTTTTTTTTGTATTACTCTTTCTGTGTTCATATTTTATTTTAAATAAGTAAAATTTTGGTATATATGTTTTTTTATACAATTATTTAAATAATGATTTAATAAATATATATTTTTAAAAATACACAACGAATGTTATAAACTGTTTTCCACGTTAATTAAATGTTTTGCTTTAGCAATGTCACTATTATACTAGTGATTATAATAATTACAACTGAACTTTTTTCTTTAAACTGTACAAGAAATCTTTATAACATAAATCTTTATAACATAAATCTTTATAACATAAATTTTAATAACATAAAATGCTACAAATAATTATATTACTGCTTTTCATTAGTAATTGGTGATTAAATTATACTTAAAACAATAATATAAGTAAATTAAGATGTATGTATTTTTGTATATAAAATTAAATTATATTCAGAGTATTTTGAAATAACGAAATTGATATATTATACATATTTCTCTTTTAATATATATATTCTTATTTCATGCAACTAAGATTTTTGTGTCATTAGCAATTATGTTTTCAGGCTACGTAATTTTACGTAATACACAATTTGAATTATCTTTTAAATTAAATAAAAATAAAAATAACGGGAACGACCAAATATATCTAATAATATATAATATATCTCATTGCGTACATTTGAATAACCTTTTTTTATAACTTTTTGCGTAAGACTCTTTCGTTTTTAAATAGTTATTATTTCATTAAATGAGAAAGCGAAGTAGCTTCCTAATAAATTACTTATTACTAAATGATATTACTAAATGAACCTGCTGTTAGAGAAGTTGAAGATGTAAAATCATATATTTTGCTCATAAATTGTACGTTTGTAATTAAAATTAAAGTAATTCATAATTATGCAATTTAACTAACTTAAATTAAATTATTCAAAGGGAATTTAATCTAATGGCTTTTTTTCGCTGTTTTTCATTATCTGAAAAATTAATACCCAAACCATGTTTAATAACATTTTTAAAGATATATTACAGTATTTTGTTTTACAAGATGTAAATTACTTTCTTAATCAGCTAATCAAATTCATAAAATTAAATGGTATTTGATGTTTGAAATATAATACTACCATTGAGACTACCCATGGGATGCCATAGGTACACTTTTAAAAATAGGTATTCAAAAATTATTAAAATGTACTAATTTTTTATCATATTTGATTCTTACCATAGCTCCGAATACATAAGTTTCTTATTTCAAACAGACATGTACTCAAAAATGAGTAAAATTAATGAAAAGAAAAGGCCTACATAGGCTGTCTTCATAAATCCATTTCAATAAATTTCAACAATTACAACCAAGAGTCGAACCCAATCCGTCTACATGACGTCGCCCGCACCAAACTCCAGGGCCATATCCGTTTAACTACGAGAAATTACAAACATAAATAATGTTAAAAAGGCGTTCAAAGGAATGGAAAGTAAGATAATTGAGTTGTAATGACTCAGTTTTCATTGAAGCAATCGACATCAAATTACGTTGAAAACAATCTTCTGAACATTTATTTTTAGTTTGTCAGATAGGTTTGTTAAAATAGCCTAAACAGAAGCTGATATTAGCAATATTAAACCATACTGCTCATTTTTGAGAAAGTACGATTACTTAAATTTTAGTACGTCATAGCTCATTTATGATGCACTTGTACTCAAAGAAAAACAAGTACGATCATGTATTCATTTTTAAGCACATTGTTTACAGTGTTCAATTATCCATCACATATTTATCTAGAAGGTGGATAGTAATAATATAATAATAGTTATAATAATAATAGTAATAGTAATAATAGTAATAGTAATAATAGTAATAGTAATAATAGTAATATTAGTAATAGTAGTAATATTAATAATAGTAATAGTAATAATAGTAATAATAGTAATAGTAATAATAGTAATAGTAATAGTAGTAATAGTAATAGTAGTAATAGTAATAGTAATAATAGTAATAGTAATAATAGTAATAATAGTAATAATAGTAATATTAATAATAGTAATATTGTAATTGTAATAATTGTAATAGTATTAATAATAATAGTAATAGTAATAATAGTAATAATAGTAATAAAAGTAATAGTAATAATAGTAATAGTAATAATAGTAATAGTAGTAATAGTAATAATAGTAATATTAATAATAGTAATAGTAATAATAGAGTAATATGTAAATGGAACAGCTTGCGTTGATAGAAAGTTAATTTTTCAAGGTTAGATGCAATTGGATCGGTATTAGGAAGATTATTAGGGAGCATGAAACGGGACCACCCTTGCTCGGCCTAATCACAGTATTTGGCCTTCAGTAATGGTTTTGTCTGTTATATTTTATTTTTTAGTATTTTTGACAATTCAAATATAACGACTCATTGTTTGAAGGTGTTAATTAGAAACTAAATTTATTTTGTGCTATTTTGTGTACCCTGATCCTTATGAGATATTTTTAATTTGTTCTCCACAGGGAAGAATTTCGAGTGCAGCCAGTACGAAGAAAGTAAAAGGTGGTCCGACCGAGAGAGGGTCGTTCTAACTTAATGAAGTGTAAATGTATGGAGTTACGTTTAGATGCAAGGTACTAGTTCATATAACATATTAAAATAGTGCAATAATAAAAAAAACTCTAGTTGTTCTATTGGAATCGTTATATTAAAGTCAAATTTATTGTAAAACAAAATGATTTATTTTTTATTTTTGTGAATGTAAATATATTATTTAGCTGCATTTTTTTAAATTGGTATGAATTTATGTTCAATAATTGAATAAATCACATTGAGTTCAAATAAGAACTAGATTGATTTCTCTTATTAGAGGTAAGAAATGTACTTTACCTTGGCGCGCGGATAAATACTGTTCGGAATACAAGGTAGAGAAAACATTCCACCTTGACTTTTCACCGTTGCAACTTTCTTTATTGTTTGATTAATATTGTTAATTAATATATGTTACTTCTTTGTCTTGTAAATACGAAAGCAAGTATGAGAAAACAATAAATGTGTATCAGTTAAAGTATTTTTGAAATCCAGAAATGTGGTTATAAAACTAGAATGTATGCACGTCATTCTATGCAAACACCATGCAGAAGGATTATATTTTCTACCTTGGTTCAAAAGGGTGTAAAGCGGTCGCGCACGCTTAGCCTTTCATACAATAAATATTTTTAGTTTATTGATTAATAAAAGATAATAATGTATTTGAATTTCTTTGGTTTGAAATACTATTAATTTTTACAAATGTTTTTCACTGAATTAATGTTTAATATTAATATTGTTTAAAAATTAGAAGTATATTCCCATGAAACAGTAACCATTGTTAACGTTAGTTAAATTATTTTAACTTACATATTTTTATGTTCTCATTGATGATTAAGTAAAATTTATGAATTATTTTCAAGTTGGAAATATAAACGTTCAATAATAATTTTTTTTCAATATAACTTCCTCTAAAAATATAATTCTTAAGTAAATATATTAAAATGTTTTCAGTTTTGTAAACTTTTGTGTAGAAAATAGTTTAATATTTTTAAGTTTTTCATAATATGCTTTTGGTTTTGCAGATGGCCGAAATTTCGTGCTTTTGCATTCATTGGATGATAAACCGGTGCTAACGAAATTGTAGAGACCTGAGATCTTATGGACACAAATGTCGTGTAAATAATAAATAATTTATTTGTACATAATTTTTGTGAATAAAATTGTTGTACTCTGAGTTTTGATCTATCTTTTATCAAATGTTACGAAATGAAATGAACTGTAATCTATAAATACAAATACAAATACAAATATTGACGACCAACAACAGGCTCAAGGCCCAACAAGGTTGGTCCATCTAGTACCTCTTAACTATCCCCCAATGCATATCTAACTTCTTCTTAAAATCCGTTACTCCTTTGCAATTAACAATATTCACTGGCAAGTTGTTCCATTTGTCTATTACCCTATTATAGAAATAGTGTTTTCACCCTTCCCGATTAAAATGGGATTTGTTTAACTTAAACCCATGACCTCTCGTTCTATCACTCATATTAAAATCTAAACCCTCCACATATCCTTGTTTGATAAATTTAAATAGTTGAATCAAATCTCCCCTAACCCTTCTTTCTTCCAGAGTATACATATTCAAATTTTTTAATCCATCTTCATAATTCATGCCTGAAAACCCTTGAACCATTTTAGTAGCCCTGTGCTGAATTTTCTCTAACAATGCAATGTCTTTTTTAAGATATGGTGACCAGAACTGTACAGCATACTCAAGATGTGGCCTTACTAAACCTCTGTACAATGGCAAGATAATATCCCTAGATTTTGATGAAACACTTTTCCTGATGTACCCCAACATTCTATTAGCTTTTTTGCTAGCCACTGTACATTGATGACTCATTTTAAAATCCTCATTTACCAACACACCCAGATCGCTTACAATCTCACTATTTTTGATTTCTGCACCCTGTAAAACATATGCAGCCTTACTATTTTTGATACCCATGTGCAACACTTGACATTTACTGATATTAAAAGACATACCCCATTTAACAGCCCATTCTGATATTTTTGTTAAATCACCTTGTAATTGCTCTATTTGTTCCCCAGAATTCACAATCCATTGTAAATTATTAATTATTTTTCCATTACGACAATAAAAGCGTTTTTACCTTAGAAATACCTTATTTTATCTTAAAGAATATTTATCCCATTATACATAATTGATTTATATTTTACACATTTAACATGTATTGATACATTGTATTTTTAATCATAAAATATGTATTTATGTATTTTTAATTTTATTATTTTATGATTAGCCCATTAACTTTTTAAAGAATAAGATATATATGTGCTATTTATATTTACCCCCTATTCATATTTACCCAAGAAAGTTAAGCTAAAAGTAAACAAAGGAAGAATGGTTATTTCTAGTTCGTAGTAATATTGTTTACGCTTATTTCGTGTATAGTTATCATTAACTACTCTCTCTTTCTTGTATTTAGCAAACTTATGAGGGATAAGACTAGGTATATTTAAAATTAATTTACATGTAAATAAATATTTCTGAATTTTATTATTTTATTATTAGTGTAAAAATGTATACAAGAATAAATTAAAAGGACATCGGTATACGTAGCAAAGACTGTTAATAGTTTATAAATTATTAATATAATTTTACATTCTTTAGTTTTTGATGATCAATGCAAATGTGAGAAAGGAATTGTTCTCGCTTTATTTTAAAATAAATTAATTCATAATATATTAATATACAAATGCAACTACGCAATAAAAATACAAAAAATCTAAACATGTTTCGGGAGATACATCCATCATCAGCAGGAATGGAAGTGTACATACCATTAAAGGAAACCCATAATAGAAAGTGTCGCCAAAAACAAAAGCCATATCAATCGGTTTGGAGTTAATTATTGTGGGACAACAAGCGGAAATACCGAAACAGCAAAGGTTTCATTAATAATCGTATCAATAGTGTTAAAAATGTGAAACGCCTCCAGGAAGTCAAGTTCAAAATGTATATCTCGAAACATGTCTAAGATGTATTTTCATTGCTTACTTGCATTTGTATTTTAATGTTCTTAAATAGTTCTATAAAAGTTCTATAAGTTCTATATAATGTTCTATAAGACAAGTTTTTATCGGAAATTATAATATGTGTGATACTTAAATGTGCATAGATTGTATTAATGAAGAAATTAAACATTTTAAAGGTACATTATCATATCCCGCAACTCCATAAAAACATTATTTTTTTCTATTTAAAATTCCTGTGATAGAAACTTGAACGATACTTGTAATTATTTAATACTCATAATATTGATTTAGATTTTTAATTAACTTTATAGTAGTCCAGTAATCCTTATATAATTTTCCTTATAATAATGTAAAGTTAGCAATTTACTATTCACTTAAGACAATTGTGCTTTAAAATCTACATTTTGGTTCGTTGTAAGAGTTAAATTTTATTCTCCATGTGCATACGCAATTTTAAAGGACATAGTGCACATAAATTATCACATTTTAACAAAAAAAATCAAACACAAAATTAATTTTCACGAAAATTACTATATTTTAAAAATCGTTTAGTATTTAAGACTTTGCTTCGAAAGTGGTGCTGCCATCTATAGGGCTTTTGACTAACTTTATAATATTAATAGTGCATTCAGATGAATATTCCACAGATTTTCATTTTTTTGTTTAAATTTTTCTCTTAATAAATTTTAATAAAAAAAGAACCGTATGGTGTTTTATATGAAAATATCATTACTAATAAAAAAATATGTTATTAAAGAATTTTATGTTTTTAAATACTTTTTCAGTTATGAAGATTAGAATAAATTTTATAATATTTTTAATGCCCCTGAGAAAATATCCACCCATAACGCATATCTACAGATTTTTAAAGCGCACTCAGCACAAATATTGTGCTGAGTTTGAATTTTGCACATGTCTACACAAAAAATGAAACTTTATATTAATTAGTGTAACTTAAGTATTACTAATTATTCTAATTAACCATTAGTATGGAGTAAAGTATGATACCGATCATCCCATTGGTATCCGGTAATATTGTAATAAATATTACATAAGTTTACCAAGTCAATTTGTATTTGGAATACAATGCGATCCTAGTTCCTCAACGATTTTTCACCATCGTCCAATCGATGGCTTCAGACGAATTCTCGAATTAGGGTCAAGCTTACAAGATACATCCTTACCCAAATTGAACAATCGGACATGGAATGTTGAATCCAGGGGCGGACCAAACACCCCCACAATACTCTGCGCTACAGATCCTTCAGATATATTCTCTTCGACACTCATACTACCAACATACAAAATAGTCACTGACGTATTGGACACAGGGTTCTGTATTGGGGCCATTGTTGTTCATTATTTTTATTGATGATATTAGTAAGAACGTTGCAAGTAGAGTTAGTATCTTTGCGGACGACTTAAAAATCATGGGCACCGTAAACAACATTGAACAGGTAGAACAATTGCAGGTCGATTTAACTAAAATTTCAGAATGGGCTGTTTGTTGGGTTATGTCATTTAATATTAAAAAATGTCAGGTCTTGCAAATGGGATTTAAAAATGGAAAGGCTTCTTATTATATGCAAAGTTCTGAGATTAGTACCAGTGACATTGTTAGTGATGTTGGCGTTTCAGTAAGCAGGGATTTTAAATGGGGACACCATTGTGGGACAGCCAGTAAGAAGACGAATAGAATGCTGGGATTTAATAAAATAAATGTATCATCTAAATCTAAGGACGTAATCGCGAGGGTGATGGATTGACAGGACAAACCTTGGGGGCCTATAGCCTGTAGTTGGTCGACATTATTTGTATTTGTATTTGTTTTTACTCTTTTTCTGAAGGAAAAGTCAGTCATCGAAAATGTACCAGGGAAGTCTTAACTTTAACGATATATTAATTCAAACATTTTAATTTAAACAATCTTAACTCTATTATCTATATATCACCTTTCGATGTCTCGGAGGTGTGGTGAGTGTATATAAACTTTATTTATTCGCACATTTAATAAAGTTGTAGAATTAATAAATGTCTGATCTAAGTGTTCCTAGCGTAATTAATTTAGAGGTGTTCAGCGTTTAATGCCATCGAATACACAGTAAAAAATACAGTCCAGGTAATTTAATTGGTATGTCACAACGAAATAGTCAATCTTTTTATTTCCGATTACTCCAGCTTAAGGCTTAATAGTAATGTTATATTAATCTGATTAATGTGTAACTTTTACGTAAATACAATTACTCATGAATATCGTGCTATGATTATTCTTATCTATTGATTTTATTTTAAGTATACCAATGTGGTCCAATCAGAATATATATTAAAAAAACATGTTAAATAAATAAAAATGTTTCATTCAATATATAAAAATTGAAGGGTTTGCTGCAAAAAGGATGTAGATCCAACCTAGGGGAACTTGGAGTTACATGTACTATCTTGTGGTAAAAAAACCTTTTTCGTTTGGTCCCATAATGATGTAGCTTCAATCGTTAGTTCTCGCGTTACTCAAGAAATTGAGCTGTCTGTCTCATTAGTTTGTTGCAATATGAGGTAGCTCCTGGAGCTACCGCCATTTTCCCACAAACGACTGAGTGCCTTGCTTACAGGAAGGTTATATAGCACTTATAAACAGTAGAGTTTTGGGTTATTTTACGTTTTGTGGTTCTACGATGGACTACAACCAGATAACGCAGAAGATGAGCCGGACGTTACAGAGGGGGAGTGTGATGATTAAATATGTAATTTTCTGTTTTTAAAGCCAGGTTATATGCTATATGTCAATTGAAGTTTTCTTTAAATAAAATAATATTATAGTAAATTGTATTTTTTTGTGAAATATTTTTCATAGAGGTAGACATATAATCTATTTGGTTGTAAAACATAGGTAGTTCCAACAATTGAACATGTGCCACGTCATCTGGAAGATATATTTTTGAGTGGAAATATTGTCATAATATGTAGGAACAATTAAAAAGATTGATCCAAAAGAAAATCTTCACACAACATGGAATTTTGAATTTTCAAACTTGGTTTGGACGGAAACTTGGACGGTTTTTTACAGTTTTCAGCAAACTTGAATAATTAGAGATACCTCCTTTTTACTGCAAATCGTCAATTCGATTCAGTAGATATTATATCTACTAGAAAATGAACTATTAACAAAGTGCTAAAATTTCACGAGTGTAGCTACTACAAAACCTTTTATTTAAAACATAGTTATGTAAAATAAAATGTACTTAACGCCTACATCTCTTAAAATTAACAAAATATGGTTCAGAGAATGAAAATTGGAGAATCATGAACTATGATGGAAATAATTTAGCCTAATAAACTAGTAGTAGAATATGTAAATAAAAGTAACTTTATATTAAAAAAGACCTAGTCCCAAATCCTATTTTTGTAATAATGAATTTAGAAATACAATTCTATTACAATATTAGAACATCTTTATATGTACAATAATCAGAGATTTTTTTTTAAAAATCTTTTTTTAGACAAAAATATACTTTTTTAAAAAACACAACTCTTACTTCACATTTTAATATTTAAATTGATTAAATAAGATCGAAGTATATACTACAGAATTAAGAAGAAGAATGTACTCATAATTAGGTACATTTTACTTATTTTTGTGTATACAATTTTTATGTTTATTAAATCGTTAAAAATCATTTTTAACTTAATTAAAAAACGCTCTGCATAATTTTATAAAACAAAAGTTAAACTTCAAAAACTGTGAATTGTTTAGTGTCAAGTAATTTCTTTACAAAGCCTTAGAATTTAAAACGAGACCAAAATTTTAGTTTAAAAAAAATATTTTGAATAATTGACGAACGCTGCAGGAGAAACGTAGGTAGACAGCTGATAAATAAAATAACAATAAACATGTAAAAAACACGTTACCTTTCTTCTACTGCTTTCAAATTGCATACACACGTCCTTAAATGTGTATAACATAGGTTTATGCAAAAAAAAAATTAGTTATTTTCTCATAATTCTGCCTTTGTAGTAACAACAATAAATTTGTAGAAATAAGTTATACTTATTGAGAACATGCTATTCTAAAATGTAACCGCTCTTTTTAAAATTTTGTTGCTTACGTTTACAATGCTAAAAACACAAGTGCAAAGTTGGTATTAAAGCAGGTATTTCCTAACAACAATGATCTATTCTCTCAGCAGCGTACTATTACATTTTTCCAACTGCAATTTTTCTTGAAGTTGCTATTTTAAAAATCCCCAAAGGGCTTGAAGTCAAAAGTGAGACTAAATTGGATAAACAATTATTATTGTTATGGCTGACTTTTCTTGTCCTGTTGTTTTGTCTTTTACTCACTAATGATCGTTCGTCTTCCTTTGAGATTCTTAAAATGTCTTAACAACGAGGAAGTATAGAAACATGTTTATGTTCTTTTTCATGTTTGTTATGTCTCTCGTTAGCTGTGTATTTATTTATTTTTTAAAGGGTCATTAATAGTTGTACGGTGTGCAAATAGAGTAGTACGGGAGTAAGATGACAACGGTAAGTTTTCTGGGAATTTGGTCTCTCTCTTTTCCTGCTAATTGTAATTTGTTTTATGATAAAAATGCAGAATTTTAGAAATAACTTTCGAGTAATTAATGTTTAAAAATTAATATATAGCTTACATAATGTATATATATATATATATATATATATATATATATATATATATATATATATATATATATATATATATATATATATATATATATATATATATATATATATATATATATATATATATATATATATATATATATATATATATATATATATATATATATATATATATATATATATATATATATATATATATATATTTATATATATATATATATATATATATATATATATATATATATATATATATTTGTTTTAAATGCATTTATATGAGTTAAACTTTAAATATGATATTGATTACACAAGGGCTATACGACTTTGCTTCTCAACAATTAGATTACGATAACAACGTACAATTTGTCCCACATAAATAAGTACACTGTAAAAAAGGAGCTACTTAAAAATGAGAACCTGAACACGCTGCTCGTTTTTCTTTGAGTACAATTGCATCGTATTTGAGTTATGAAGTACTCAAATTTAAGTAATCATATTTTCACAAAAATGAGCAGCGAGATTTAATATGACAAATCTCGGATGTAATTATACATTTGAAATTATATATAATAAAATATAAAACTAGTATTGAGACAGTGCGATGTCACACGTTGCAACTTTTATATGGGGATCTGACATATACTGTAGTTTATTCAATTTTGTTAGTTAGCTAGACTGACGCGGTCGCCGGATTTATTACTGTGTTACTATTATTGGGAGAGTTACATTGGTGAGCTATTTCATGACCACACCAGGATTGGTTAAGAGGGGTTGTCCAGAAGGACGTATCTAATCCCGATTCGTGGACAAGGTAATTTATGCAGATTTTCAGCTTCCCTTCCAAGAGACCACCGTGGAAAAATCACGATTTTCCACCTCACTTACGATTTTGACTCCGACCATGTTCGAATTGTGATTTTTATTCCATCAACTCCCGACTCCCCATCACCAATCTGGGCGACTCCATGATCTAGGATGGAAAAGTTCCGATCCCATGATCTAAGACGGAAGAGCCATGATTCCATGAACAACGAATGGCCGACGGTAACTCTCCTCGACAGTACACGTAAGAGTCAGTTTAGCCTAATATTACACGTAACCCCCAACCCTAAGTTACTTCTGCCATAATAAACTTAATTTGTCAATAAAGCACCGCTTAAACTTTATGTGTATGATATGTGTTTTCTCCACACCAACATTATTCATAATGAAACTTAAAAAAATGAATCTAACACAACCTAAAACAAAATGTGCTAACCTAACTTTACGATAAGTATTGAAAACATTTTTCATATAAAATATACTTGCAATAATTCAGGTAGATTGTACAAGTTTAGCATCCATCAGATGTTGATCTGAAGAGCACATAATTAAAACTTTTCATTGCGTATGTCACAAAACGATCAACTATTTAGCCATTATCAAATTTATAAAAAAAATGACTGAAAACAAATAGGAAAGTGGAATTTAATGTACAATTAAAACCAAATAATCCATTAATGGGTTTATTTAAAAAATAATTAAAAACAAATACGCGGTTCCTTGGGAATTAAAGACAATATTAGCGCTCACAATTAGCCCCCTTGAAAAATTACAGCTGCTTAAAGATCCAGTTAATGGAACGGGTTTAAATCATTAAAATAAATGAACGGCTTTTTCCTACGAATACGGTTCTTTTCCCAAACTCTCAATGATTACCGCTGACGAGAAAAAAAATAAAATGGACGCCACTGCATTAGAAGATTAAATGTAAATAACTCATTTCTTTATGGCGTAATTTTAATCCTATATAATGCAATCGAATAAATGCATATTTATAAGAACACTTTAATTACGTAAATTAATTAAAAGGGACATTTTTATTGTATGCATTAATTGGAAAAAATGGTTAAAAATAAAGTTTTAAGTTATTCGATTGCAATGCGTTTTTATACGAAACGCCTAAATGAATTAGATCAAAAAAAATTATTCAAATAAATATTGAATATTGTGTTTTAAATTTATATGCAGATATAGGTATTTTCAATTTATATCATAATAAAGTAGAAAAAAAATACGCCATGTCATAATCCTTATTAAAATTAAAGCCAATTTACACATTAAAAGTCAAAATATTAATGAAATTTTACTTCTTTGTGAACTCAGAAAATGGTTCAAAATTTTAATTTCATTGAAAATACAGAGTTATGTTTCAAATAAAAATGTAACTTTATTAGATTAAAATTATATATATATATATATATATATATATATATATATATATATGCTCATTTTCTAATCTCCCCTGCTTGTTTGAAATATAACAATCCATGCATATAAACATGTAACTTAGTGGTGGCAACATCCTATTCATGCTGGAAATATTCATATAATCAGTCCTGTGACGTCCCAGTGGGTCAATATCGTAGGCACCCACTTAAATGTTCCTATCTTTATATATTATCTTAGCTTGAACCTAAAGTTTAAATATATTTCAATAATGTCATGTCAACCCTCTTGTATTCCTTTCTCTGCTAAAACACCACAAAAATATATATGGGGGAACTACTTTTTACTTGAATCAAGATTTTAACGTTTTAATAAGCATACTTTCATAATGTAAATTGTGAATAGCTAAGAACCCAAATATTAGCCATTAAAAATGCTTAAAAGATCATAATGACACCCATATTATTAAAATAATAACGTCGTGTTTTTCGTTTTTCCAAAAATATTCTAGTTATTCATTAAAGTTTTTAAAATTGCAAATACTTATTTGTAAATTAGATAAAATTTTCTACTAATATCAAGAAACTGGACAAACATGACACAAGTACTTATCTCAATAATTTATGATACTACGTCATTACAAAGTTAAACCATTTGTGAATTACTCCGGACAAGCACTAAACAACAACAACTCATCGGGGCATCCCTAAATTACTTACACGCTTTAAATCATAAGTTATCTCTAAAAGCGTCGCTACTTCGCCAACTACCCTTTTCCTTTCCTAATAGAGATAAAGCTTCCCCGCCCTTTTGAGTACAATTTGGCATGCATTCAGACGCCCGCTGTGCTGAAAGCGCGCGCCAAATGTAACAATTTCTTTAAAACAGTTTTAAAATACACACACTACAATCAAAATTACATTAGACTCGATATAAAAATAAATGAGAAACTTAAACAGGAGCAAAAGTGTAATTCGTTTTTAAAAAAAATGGGCATGGGAGTACAAGTAAGGAAAGTAAGCAGAGTTGGGTGGAATTCATCTTTTTCGTTGTTCGTTCAGGTTCTAAATTAAGTTAAGCCTTTGTTAGTCGCCGTGGTAGTTTTGGCGAATAAATTCAATTCCACATAAAAGGAAATGTTACAAAGTGGAGCCAACACGAGTGATGTGAAACGTGCTTATTTTTGCTGTAAACATAAATTTGTTTCCAGAGCATCTCTAACTCATTAGGGCAGCTCGAAATGCAAGAGAAATAATTTTGAAACTTCGAAATAATATATTGAAAATTACAGTTATAAATTTTCTCTATGCGAGAATTTTCAAGTAAAGCATGAGATACAAATAGATTATTAGGAACATAAGCTTATTTTATTCACATAAAATGTGAAACCATGTTTCTGCTCATTTTGAACTTTGAGCAGTATAATTGCATTTCAAACATCGTGTATGTTTCAATTTTATTTATCATAACTACAAACATTATATGTACTACACCTTTTTAGTAGATTTTACTATCTGTGAAAATCAAAGAAAAAATAATTATATATATATATATATATATATATATATATATATATATATATATATATATATATATATATATATATATATATATATATATATATATATATATATATATATATATATATATATATATATATATATATATATATATATATATATATATATATATATATATATATATATATATATATATATATATATATATATATATATATATATATATATATATATATATATATATGTGTGTGTGTGTGTCTTATAATAGCATAGGACTATGCATTTTTTTTGGCTAGCTGCACAATCTACAAGCAGTTTAATGCTAAAATAAAAGGATAAATCAGTTGATGTTTCAGAGGAGTTAACAAGCAAAACACGTATTCGTATATATTGGTTAGATAATGGATTACACAAGAAATTCTTTAATATGAACATCGTTTTATATTCAAAAAACAATTAGCAATTTTTTTGATTTTTGGGCTCTCTTAAACCACCCCTAAGGACATAAGTAACAAAGGAAGCATTAACGTACATGAATATTGATTTTTTGCTTTAAATTATTTTACACCCTATTAACTTGCTTTGATTATCCTACAGAATCTTACGTATGTTTTTAAAAATTTAGTATTTCGCATATTGAAAATTGTTTTTTTTTCTATTTATTGCAAACATGTATTAGAATTCTGTATATCACATGATTTTATATCACTCTTAAAAGTAGGTATTAAAAAATAAGTAAAATATAATATTTTTTAGTACAACCGATGCTTATCATGGCTCCGAATACAAAAGTTTTAATTTTTAAAAATATCTACTTAAAAATTATTACAACTAGTAAAATATGCAGATGCTATCCTTCGTAAGCTGCGTTTATAAATACATTTCAATATATATCTATTATTATAACTGATACCCACTGAGAATCGAACTCAGATCATCGGTTAAAGCAGTCCAGAACTTTATTCGTGAAACTGCCAGGGAGACATGAAGTCTTAAACGGAAGAAATGTAAAAATGGTGTTCCAAAAGAATGGAAAGTAAGATAATTGAGTTGTAATAAATCAGTTTCCATTTAACCAAGCGGTATCAGAGAATGCGCAAAACCAACTTCTGAACAACTATTTTAAATTTGTCATGTCGCTTTGTTAAGATGCCTTCAACAAAATATGATATCAGCAATATGAAACCATACTGATCCTTTTTAAGAAAGTACGACTACTTACATTTGAGTATGGCATCGCTCGTTTACGATGCAATTATACTTAAAGATAAACGAGTAGATTCAAATATTCATTTTTAAGTACCTTATTTTAAAGTGATTTTACGAACAAAAATAAATAGATAAATATTTATTCAACTGTTAAATTAATAGCAAAACTGTTCCATTATAACAGTGCAATACATTCTGGATTTCATTGTTAACCTTTGTATAAATACACACCATTAATTTAAAAAAGATTTCGGAATTCCGTCGTAAAACGTACAGTTTGACATTTATATACAACCTTTGTATTCACAACAGAAGAAATCCAATATGGATCCAGATATTACTTTTCTTCTTATAAATCCCCCTCCTTGAAATGACGTAGCTTGGCATATAATAGTATTGAATAACTCTCATTTTGAGTAGAAACATTTATCATGAATGACAGAATTGAGCTTTACTCTACATCTATGTCTCGTGCAAGCATTTGGATAGCGAATGAAAATAATGTGGAAAATGACGAAATTAGATTATGCTATTATGGTGTTTGGTAAACCGTGAAAATATGAAAAAAGTGTTTAAGTACGTGTTTGATGTTTAAAGATTCATAATCTTTTAGATATTATCTATTTCTTTTTAGGAGTAGATGTAAAGTTACGATAGATTTTATAACAAGCTTGAAAGCTTTACCTTTTGAATTAAAAATTCTTCTATAAATAAGCAATTTTAGATTTTATTAAAATTATAATGCAGTGGGGTTCAATAACAGTTTGGAAACATTACATATATTTTTCTGCAGTATTAAAAAAAAGATAATTTGTTATTAAATCGATAATTTATAAAATAAGTACTGTATAAATACCAGCCCAGCAAAAAAATACAGCATTTTTTTTTCCAACCCCCCCCCCCATATTTTCAAATGTTTGCAAAAAATTGGAGAATTCCATAATTTAAAAAAAACTGAGATGTAGATTTCTGTATATTTTTTGTAAATGATGTTTTAAACAACGTAAATATTTGGAATTACATATACTTATTTTGGAATATATCTGTACAAGCATTACCATATTTTTCGTAACAAATTCATAAAAAGGCATTAAAAAAATAAATTGCAGTACCGATACCAAATTAAATGTTATTATTTTTTTTAAATTATATTTAGCTGACATATTAAGTTGTTGTCAAATATTAAATAGATACAATATTACAACTTATGTAAAAAGGTAAACTAATTTGCAAATTAACTTTTTCTAAATTTAAATAAACATTTTATAATTAATTAAAAACTGATTACATAACATAGTTTCCGGAAACTGAAGTATGATTTAAGATAATAATGACCATATTTAATCTTTGTGATAACGGGCATCGTTGAAAATGCTTCATGCCGTTGCTTACATTGTAAACAATTAATTTTATGATACTATCAAGTTTTATATATAATGTCATAAAACCATCTTAAATCTTTATAAACCAATTATAGTTGACTTCAAATCTGACCTTTAAACATATTGAACACATTCAAAATGTAAAACAATATTTTCGATTTTCGTAATGTAACACATTTTGATATTTCCAGGTCGTTTCAGTCAGGTAGTTTCTTACAAATTAGAAAATAAATGTAAAATCGTATTTACCTTATTAGTTATATCAGTTTATAAAAAGTTCTTATGTTCGATGAGATTACAATGATTTCATAATGAATTCAAACTAAATTTTTTATAAAATTATCTTTTGAAAAGAATTAGTTGGTTTAATATAATACAATGCGCTACTAACAATGATCTCATCAAAATGAAAGACCTGGAAACTCTGCCTCGTAATTTTAAATTACAGCTAGATGACAAAGAAAAAATCCAAGCTGGAACTACAGTTTACAAACTGCCACACCATAATAAACTTGAAAACATATGAAGCACTGCAAATTTAACTGCCCCAGCTCTTTCTAGATTGTGCGTTTACATATGGAATTTTGTTTATAAATTCCTATTTTGCTTTGAATATATATGTAAATAGAAGTAAAAATAATGAAATATATGTGAGAATATGAATTTTTTTAAATTATATTTAGCTGACATATTAAGTTGTTGTCAAATATTAAATAGATACAATATTACAACTTATGTAAAAAGGTAAACTAATTTGCAAATTAACTTTTTCTAAATTTAAATAAACATTTTATAATTAATTAAAAACTGATTACATAACATAGTTTCCGGAAACTGAAGTATGATTTAAGATAATAATGACCATATTTAATCTTTGTGATAACGGGCATCGTTGAAAATGCTTCATGCCGTTGCTTACATTGTAAACAATTAATTTTATGATACTATCAAGTTTTATATATAATGTCATAAAACCATCTTAAATCTTTATAAACCAATTATAGTTGACTTCAAATCTGACCTTTAAACATATTGAACACATTCAAAATGTAAAAAAATATTTTCGATTTTCGTAATGTAACACATTTTGATATTTCCAGGTCGTTTCAGTCAGGTAGTTTCTTACAAATTAGAAAATAAATGTAAAATCGTATTTACCTTATTAGTTATATCAGTTTATAAAAAGTTCTTATGTTCGATGAGATTACAATGATTTCATAATGAATTCAAACTAAATTTTTTATAAAATTATCTTTTGAAAAGAATTAGTTGGTTTAATATAATACAATGCGCTACTAACAATGATCTCATCAAAATGAAAGACCTGGAAACTCTGCCTCGTAATTTTAAATTACAGCTAGATGACAAAGAAAAAATCCAAGCTGGAACTACAGTTTACAAATTGCCACACCATAATAAACTTGAAAACATATGAAGCACTGCAAATTTAACTGCCCCAGCTCTTTCTAGATTGTGCGTTTACATATGGAATTTTGTTTATAAATTCCTATTTTGCTTTGAATATATATGTAAATAGAAGTAAAAATAATGAAATATATGTGAGAATATGAATTTTTTAAAATTATATTTAGCTGACATATTAAGTTGTTGTCAAATATTAAATAGATACAATATTACAACTTATGTAAAAAGGTAAACTAATTTGCAAATTAACTTTTTCTAAATTTAAATAAACATTTTATAATTAATTAAAAACTGATTACATAACATAGTTTCCGGAAACTGAAGTATGATTTAAGATAATAATGACCATATTTAATCTTTGTGATAACGGGCATCGTTGAAAATGCTTCATGCCGTTGCTTACATTGTAAACAATTAATTTTATGATACTATCAAGTTTTATATATAATGTCATAAAACCATCTTAAATCTTTATAAACCAATTATAGTTGACTTCAAATCTGACCTTTAAACATATTGAACACATTCAAAATGTAAAACAATATTTTCGATTTTCGTAATGTAACACATTTTGATATTTCCAGGTCGTTTCAGTCAGGTAGTTTCTTACAAATTAGAAAATAAATGTAAAATCGTATTTACCTTATTAGTTATATCAGTTTATAAAAAGTTCTTATGTTCGATGAGATTACAATGATTTCATAATGAATTCAAACTAAATTTTTTATAAAATTATCTTTTGAAAAGAATTAGTTGGTTTAATATAATACAATGCGCTACTAACAATGATCTCATCAAAATGAAAGACCTGGAAACTCTGCCTCGTAATTTTAAATTACAGCTAGATGACAAAGAAAAAATCCAAGCTGGAACTACAGTTTACAAACTGCCACACCATAATAAACTTGAAAACATATGAAGCACTGCAAATTTAACTGCCCCAGCTCTTTCTAGATTGTGCGTTTACATATGGAATTTTGTTTATAAATTCCTATTTTGCTTTGAATATATATGTAAATAGAAGTAAAAATAATGAAATATATGTGAGAATATGAATTTTTTTAAATTATATTTAGCTGACATATTAAGTTGTTGTCAAATATTAAATAGATACAATATTACAACTTATGTAAAAAGGTAAACTAATTTGCAAATTAACTTTTTCTAAATTTAAATAAACATTTTATAATTAATTAAAAACTGATTACATAACATAGTTTCCGGAAACTGAAGTATGATTTAAGATAATAATGACCATATTTAATCTTTGTGATAACGGGCATCGTTGAAAATGCTTCATGCCGTTGCTTACATTGTAAACAATTAATTTTATGATACTATCAAGTTTTATATATAATGTCATAAAACCATCTTAAATCTTTATAAACCAATTATAGTTGACTTCAAATCTGACCTTTAAACATATTGAACACATTCAAAATGTAAAAAAATATTTTCGATTTTCGTAATGTAACACATTTTGATATTTCCAGGTCGTTTCAGTCAGGTAGTTTCTTACAAATTAGAAAATAAATGTAAAATCGTATTTACCTTATTAGTTATATCAGTTTATAAAAAGTTCTTATGTTCGATGAGATTACAATGATTTCATAATGAATTCAAACTAAATTTTTTATAAAATTATCTTTTGAAAAGAATTAGTTGGTTTAATATAATACAATGCGCTACTAACAATGATCTCATCAAAATGAAAGACCTGGAAACTCTGCCTCGTAATTTTAAATTACAGCTAGATGACAAAGAAAAAATCCAAGCTGGAACTACAGTTTACAAATTGCCACACCATAATAAACTTGAAAACATATGAAGCACTGCAAATTTAACTGCCCCAGCTCTTTCTAGATTGTGCGTTTACATATGGAATTTTGTTTATAAATTCCTATTTTGCTTTGAATATATATGTAAATAGAAGTAAAAATAATGAAATATATGTGAGAATATGAATTTTTTTAAATTATATTTAGCTGACATATTAAGTTGTTGTCAAATATTAAATAGATACAATATTACAACTTATGTAAAAAGGTAAACTAATTTGCAAATTAACTTTTTCTAAATTTAAATAAACATTTTATAATTAATTAAAAACTGATTACATAACATAGTTTCCGGAAACTGAAGTATGATTTAAGATAATAATGACCATATTTAATCTTTGTGATAACGGGCATCGTTGAAAATGCTTCATGCCGTTGCTTACATTGTAAACAATTAATTTTATGATACTATCAAGTTTTATATATAATGTCATAAAACCATCTAAAATATTTATAAATCAATTATAGTTGACTTCAAATCTGACCTTTAAACATATTGAACACATTCAAAATGTAAAACAATATTTTCGATTTTCGTAATGTAACACATTTTGAAATTTCTGTATTTAACAACGCGTTACGTTAATGTGCTACTTTTTAAAACAATATGTTACTATCAAATAAACAACATTGTTAAGGGAGACCCAAGCCCCAAATTCCGAAAAAATTGCAATTTTTTTCCTTCGTAAAACGATGCTATACATACATTAGAAGGTGTGTACAAAATTTTAAAACAATAAAAGAAACATAATATATGTTTTTTGAGATGTTTATATACCATTTATCATCTACCTACACACTTTTCGTCTGCAACAATCGTCATTCACTCAAAATATTTTTTTTTACATTTTGGTCACGATTAAAATGCTTAGGCTTTGTAACTAATTAACTTAAAGCTAAACTGTTAATAGTTTTTAAAGCTCTAACAATTGTTTTATTAACTTATGGATTTTTTTAAAAAAATTAAGTTATAAATGATTTTTTTACGAATTATTAAACATACAAATTTGAACATATTTTTTAGGTTTTGAACTTAAAATAAGTTTTTGAAAACTATTGAAACCCAAATCTGCAAAAGTCTATTTATACCCTGGCGTTATTTAATCAATTCAAAAAAATAAAAAACCTTAAACATTGAAGGAGGAGTAGTGTTTTTTAAAAAAAGTCTATTTAAGTTTAAAAAACTCAAAAAATAACACAAATAAAACTTTTAAATATATTTTTGGTTTTGATTATTGTTCAGAAAACGATGTTCTAATAATGTAAAAAAAATGGAATTTCTGAATTCATTAATAAGCAAATTAGGATTTGGGGCTCGGATCACCCTTAAATAGAACTTTTTAAATTTAAAGCATTCCCAAATAACTATTTTTTTTAACCCTGTCAGGCTAAGTGAATACAAATGGAATCCTAATGAAATGGGGAGGTGAAAGTAATAATGTTGCAAGTCTTACTTTGACTTACGTCATTCTTACGTTAACCGTATCAATAAGACATACATTTGTGACTGAAAGTATTAGTAAAGGGTAATGTATTTTTTTTAAATGCAAATACAACGTTAAAATACGCAATAAAAATCCATCAAATCTGGACATGTTTCGGGAGATACGTCTCCCTTCATCAGCAGAGGATGAAAAAGTCTGTGTAATAAAATATAAATAAATAAACCCATAAATTGAAAGTGTCGCCAAAGAAAAAAACAAAGAGACTAATTCGATCGGTTGGAGTTAACTATTGTGTGCCAACAAGCGGGAAATACTGGGACCGCAAATGTTTCGTTGACAATCGAATCACTATTGTTAAACGTATGAAACGCCTCCAGGAAGTCAAGTTCAACTGGAGATTTGGGTTTGCAAATTAAATGTGGGTTAGAAAAATTAAATATATGACCATGTTCCCAAGAGTGCTTTGCAATGGAGGATTTCTTTGTTTCTTGTTTAACAGTATGTGCTTGGTGCTCCTTAATACGAAATCTCAATGCTCTCTTTCTCATGTCCAGATTTAATGGATATTTATTGCGTATTTTAACGTTGTATTTGTATTTAAAAATTCTATAGCGAAATGTTTCTATAAGACGAGTTTTTATCTTAAAGGGTAATTTAGACAATTTTTGGTACCGCAATATATGCTTTATAAATTTAAAATATATTTTGGTTAATGGCAATTTTTTTTTAATTTCAACATATCTTATTAAATACGTGGATGAACGAATAAGGCAGCTCCATTTTTTTTTTCAAAATTGATCAGGAAGAACAGAAACACTGAATGTTCACTTTTAAAAATATGTATTGAAAAATGAATAAAATGTACTCATTTTTTAGCATTTTTGATGCGCATCATGTGGCCGAACACATAAATTTCAATTTTGAAAAAGACATGTATTGAAAATAAGTTCAATTGGTTAAAAGGAATAAAAAATAACTAATGCTGACATACATAGGCAGCCATCATAAATCCCTTTCAATAAATGTCGACAATTACAACCAATACTTATCGGAATCGAACCCATATGCTCAGACACCGCAGTTTAGAGACGTATCCGTTACACTATCAGGGCGATTCGAAGTTATAAACAGAAAGAATTTTAGAAAGTGTCCCAAAACAATAGGAAGGAATATAATTGAGTTGTAATAACTCAGTCTCCTTTACGCAATTGACATAAAATAATGAGGAAAACCATCTGCTAACCAACTATTTTAAGTTTGCTAGGTAGCTTTGTAAAGATGGCTTGAACAGAAGCTAATATTAGCAATATTAAATCTCACTGCTCATTTTTGAGAACGTACAGTTACTTAAATGTGAGTACATCATTGCTCATTTACGATGCAATTTAATTCGTACTAGTTTTTAAGTATATTTTTTTGCAATGTTTCTTGCGCCGTATACTGCAAAATCACAGTTATTTTTCCTGTACAGCATTGCTTAGCGATGTTTGGTCCATGAACCATGTCCATGTCCATATATGATTTTAATTTCTTTATAGGAATAAGTGGAAA